>JAQIXL010001145.1:0-20385 GCA_034700245.1 Poikilolaimus oxycercus
TCCCCATGCCCGAATTACTCTAGGCAGCCTCCTCCGTGCTTTCTCTTTGAGCTGGACTGCTGACTGGTCGGCACCTCCTCCTCTTTCTCCTGCTCCTTCTCCTCCTCCTCGGCGAGGCGAAGAGAGGAGTACCTCGTCCTTTCTGGTCATGAATCCTTTGTTTTGAGCACGGAGGAGGCCCCCTATAGTAATTCGGGCATGGGGAATCGATTCCCAGCACCCGTTTTAGTCGAGAAGCACTGTTTCAGCTGCAGCCGGACGCTTTGATCTCTGCTCCTCGGCCCCCTGCCTACAAGCTGGAGAAGGCCGACGTCGAAAATCGTTGAGGCCAACGCTTCAAAACCACTCCGAAGCATTCCGAGCAGCTCGGCTGTACTCGAGAACGCGAAAGGGCACAGAAAGAACAAGTTTCGAAACGAGCAAATGAGGAAACAAGGCGCGGGGATCGAACTCGACTGGTCTCGCGTAGAAGTCACGGCTCTTCGTCGGCGGCCGCCGTTGCTGCCAGCCGGGCTTGAATGAACCTCGAAAGTCCCGAAAGTCTCGACTCGCCTTGCGGCGAAGGCGAGCGACCCGCGGCCTGCGGCAACCAGTGCGATCGGGTCTGCGGTGATCGGCCGAACAAGGTTATTCGCGTTTTCAACAAACCGCACGATTTGCTTGCAGCCTTGTCCGTATGCTTCTAACGTGAGTCTTGGTCAGACGTTTTGAGAATCTAGGAGGCTTCAAGGTGTGAAGACTCAAGCGATATAGGGAGATTCACTCGATGTTTTTTAGTCTGACAAACATTGCGAAAAGAAATCGATGGAAAGAAGCTGAAGAAGACCGCGTTGCTGACAAATTGAAAGCTGAAAAGAAGTCATCGACATGGCTCTCCTTGAATTGAATTTCACTCTGATTGATTTTCATCCTCAGACATTTTCGTGGTAACAACGTCATGTTTTATACCGGTCAATGTCTTGTGCTATGCGGGATGTAGTGCCACTAGAAGATGTGTCTTGCTGTTTCCTTTTATCGACCAAACAATAAAGCAAGATCTTGAAGGCACACCGACGATCGATTTCATCAACATGCTCGCTGGCTTTGTCGTCATCGTTGCGGTCTGAATTTTTATTCCTAAAATGCTCGGATTTAATTAAACACGCGACAAATTCGCAGATTGTGTGCTTTATTGTGACTGCCGATGACACGAGAGATCACATAATGAATGGACTCAACTGTGGCAGCAACGAACAGAAGGAATACTGCGGCGATAAATGCGAAGCGCGTTGTGACGATCCTATTCTGAAGATTCGTCGTTACAATATCCCAATTTTATAAAAAGACGTTGTTTCCTAATAAGAATCAAAATTTCTTTAGGCGTGCCAAGCCGAATGTGACTACCCAAAGTGTATTTGCAAGAAAGGCTACGCGCGTGACGAGAACCACGACTGCATTCCAAAGAAGTACTGCCCGAAGAAATGAAACTGTGCGCGTGAAGCAATAAAACATTAATTTCGAGACGGACAATACCAAAAGAGCAAAAAAATATTACTTCGATTTGGCGCCTGGTTCCGCCCTGAGAACGTCCCATAAAACCTTGCGAACTGCGTCCCTTCTTCTTCATCCTTCTTCCTGTTAGAAACTTCAAGAGTCGACATGCTGCGGGCAGTTCTTCTTCTGGTTCGAGTTGCCCTCTTTCCTTGCATATTTCAGTCAGTTGCCGTCTGCCTTATCCATTCCCTCGAGTACAAGCCTGAAGAGGCGTTGAAGAAACTGAAATGCGGCGAGGGTGAGACGCCTTCGATCTGTGGCAATCTCTGTGACTCGTCCTGTGACGATCCACCTAACAAGGTCTTTACTGTTTATGTATTCGATGCTTCTTTTTACAGCCTTGTCCTTATATCTGCAACCCGCCAGCGTGTGCCTGCAAACTCGAGTACGTGCGAGTCGCCAGCACCAAGTGCATCCCCAAGGCTAAATGTCCGAAGAAGTAGCCCTGGCCAATCTCAATGCTGTAAAAGTTTTTGTACGCAACCGGAATAAATAACCTGATTCGGGTAAATGCACTTCAATATTCGCCGAACCAGACACAAGGCTGATATCAAAGTGAATCCGTTTATTGAATCATCCTTTTTCAGGCATAGATCCACAAAGTGGCGTGAGACGCTCTTGGCGAAGGTCAACTTGTTTGTCGCTTTCTTCCTCGCCGTAAACTAATGGTTCTGCTATAAAACAGGAACGGCCGGGTTGAAGTTCATCGATTCTCCAATGATGCTCTCACGTTACGTCGTCGTTCTCGCTTTGGTTTGATTCTTTGAGGAATAGAATTTGACGGTTGAAGACTCTCTGTATCGTGAACGCTTTCGTGCCGAATGAAGAGGCGTTCAAGAAACTGAAGTGCAAGACCAACGAGGAGAAGTCCGTCTGTGGAGATGTCTGCGACGTCCATTGTGGTGATCCTGATATCAAGGTTTGGTGATTCTCTGGTCGATTCATTGCTCTTTAGCCTTGTCCCTTGATCTGTGCTCCACCTGCGTGCACCTGCAAGAAGGACCACGCTCGAGACGCAAAGAACAATTGCGTCCCAAAAGCCAAGTGCCCCTGAAGAAATGTGCTCGATTGATTGTCCTGAAATAAATTTGGTGAAGCTCGTTGTATTGTACGTACAATGCAAAGAATTAGCAACTTGAATAAGCGGATTGTGCGACAAATGTGAACTGGCGGATGTGAACCGCGACGCATGTGAACCCTACTGAACAGCACTAAAAAAAACAAATGAAAGCAACTTTCCCAGTTTCAAAATAATCAGAAGGCGGTTCACATTCGTCGCACAATCGAATAAGAGAAAGCCACGGGGACTGTCATCGAACTGTTGACGTGATCAAAACGGCCGAGTTTGCCCAATTTATTGCCAAAACATTCGGCAAAGGAACCAACGGGGACGCACTTTCAACACTAAAAAAGTGGTGATACCGCGACTCAGTTCGTTAGAAGTGTTGAGTTCCTCTTCCTCCCTCGTTTTTTCAACATTGAAGCCTTCGGTTCTTTCAGCGAGCGGCTTCTTTTTATACCCTTAGGTTCGACGGCAACGTGGAGGGTGAGACGCTCTTGACGAAGGTCAACTTGTTTGTCGCTTTCTTCCTCGCCGTAAACTAATGGTTCTGCTATAAAACAGGAACGGCCACGTTGGGCGCCTTGAAGTTCATCGATTCCTCAACGATGCTCTCACGTTACGTCGTCGTCCTCGCCATGGTTTGGCCTTTTGTGAAAGTTTGAAGCTCAATGGTTGAAGCTTTGCGCCGTGTACGCCTTCGGGCCAAATGAAGAGGCGTTCAATAAACTAAAGTGCAAGGCCAACGAAGAGAAGTCCTTCTGCGGTGATGTCTGCGACGTCCATTGTGGTGATCCTGATATCAAGGTTGGTGATTCTCTCGTCAAATCGTACGCTTTAGCCCTGTCCCGCGATCTGTAACCCACCAGCGTGCGTTTGCAAGAAGGACCACGCTCGAGACGCAAAGAACAACTGCGTCCCGAAAGCGAAATGCCCATGATGAAATCTGCTCGATTGATTGCCGTGAAATAAATTTGCTCAAGTTCGTTGCATAAGGCCACACATTGCCACAATTAACAAGTGAAAGAAGTGAAAAGCCGCGAGAAAACTTCTTCGAACAGTTGACGTGAATGGTAATGTCAGAAGAAGCTCAATTTATTGCCAAAAGAGGCAGTCGACAAGGCAAGCCAATAGCAGGGTGTAACAGTAAAAAAAAGTCTCGCTAATGCGACTCACTTTGTTGTCGTTGAATTGTTGAAGAATTGTTGAGTTCCTGTTCTTTTCTCGTTTTTTCAACACTGAAGCCTTTTGATTTGTTCAGTGAGCGGCCACGTTTTATGCTGTTAGGTTAAACGGCAACGTGGAGGGTGAGACGCTCTTATGAGAAAGGCAACTCGTTTGTCTCCGCGATGCCGTTGTACTGCTCGCGCTATAAAAGGAGCAGTTTTAATGATGGCACCACGCTGCCGCTCTCTCGCAGTCTTCGATCGACTCGCCAACCATGTTTGCCCGTCCCATTCTCGTCCTTCTGGTTCGTACTTTCAGAAACTTCTTCTTATCATTAGCTTGTAACGTTCCTGCTTGCGACAGATTTAGCGGTTCTAATATCAGCGAAATTAAAAATGGCCATGCAGATTGTCGGTGCTCTCTGTGCCTTTGCCCTGAACGAGGAGCAGTTCAAGAACCTCAAGTGCAAGGCGAACGAGAGGAAGGAGCAGTGCGGTGATCTTTGTGATGCGAAGTGTGGAGATGGAGAGTTCGTGGTACGATTTTGCCTCATATTTGTCTTTTTGAAGGGGGCAACTCCCTTCCGAGAAAATAAACAAAATCTTCAGGCTTGCCCTGAAGTGTGCAACCCGCCGGCGTGCGTCTGCAAGGACGGCTTCGCTCGTGACGCCAAAAAGAACTGTATCCCCAAGGGCAAGTGCCCCAAGAAATAGATTCTCTGGCAGTTCTGGAATAAAGTTTATAATTTTCGCTTCTGTTGCTTGACTACTGCAGAAGACCCCCAAACGTCAATATTCCACTGTGAAAAACTTCTTTATTTCGTTTGCCATGCCACCGGATCAACTGAATGATGATGCTCACGGAAAACTGACAGTTGCTTGTAGAAGCACAAACAGAGAAACAATCTGCCGCACTTGCAGTACTGACCGACTGGGCACGGTGGATCGCCAGTCTGGCAGTAGGTGGACTCGCTGGACACGCAAAGCATATCGATAATCAGTAGAAGAACGAAGACGCGGATGCCTGAAAGTTTCTAAAGCACAAAAAGAACATGGAGGAATCGCGAAGACACTACAATGGAGAATGCGGGTGAGATTCTGAAAAGGCAAGTGAAGACTGTGAAAGCTTGTCAAGTTTTTTGGCATCACCGACAAATTCCAAGAACTGAGAAAATGATTCTGCTACAGGCGAAATATTTGAAATCAATGACGACTATAGCGCCTTGTCGGCCTCACAAAGCGCAGGAACAGTGAAAGGCGGCATTGTATTGAGAGTCAGCGGCTCTGCTGACGAACGTGTTCAGCTCCCCTTCCCCCTTACGAGATAAAAAGCTACAATTGAAAAAGAGACCGTATTTATTGCACTTATAAAATGCATACTGCATGGGACGACAATCATGCAAAAATATTTTCGCAATAATGTTCGGTATCACAAGCGTGCATCTCACACATATATCGGGTCGCGTTCGTGAAACAGTTGATGTTTCTCCAGCCTTTCTGGCCGCCCGGGCCGGTTCCAATCTCGACGCAGTCGAAACCGTTAGCATTGTTTGGATAGCCCGATAGCCAAGACGAGAACGTCCAGTCTTGGAGCTAAAACGGGTAATTCTTCTGGTGGTTTAGAGTCTCTCACGTAAAGGTTCGGGTCCTGATCCCAATAGTAACGACCTCGGGAAGAGTCAAACTTCAAGCCAATGTGGAACTCTGTTGGACGAACGGGCGGGTTGGTCGTATCATTGCTTCCCACGTAATCTAGGGACTTCCATTTTGGCTGGAAAGCCTACCGAGAATGAATTTCTGTGTCGGGAAATCGATGGACGAGACAAGAAAGGGTGGCCACTCACTCGCCATGTAATGGCAAGCCTGCTTTGCAGATGTCCAACCTGCGTCGATGTCTGTGTAGCGATGACAAGCTCCCATCTTCTTGTCAATTCCAATTGGATATGGACTGAAAAGGACGCCGCCGGTGTATTGCTGCACCCAGTTGGCCTAAAGCACTCAACTTTCCTGTTTTGTGTTGTATGAACCTTGCAGAAACAGTTGATGTCGCATAGAGCAGTCAAGGTCTCGTTAACGACAGCCAAGTCCAAACTCGAGAAGTTGTAGCCGGGAGTGGCTAGTTGACCGATACGTTGCGCCTCCGGTCCTTGGTCCTGAAGAGGACAATAAATGTGTCCTTGCCAGAGCAGTGATTGACTTACCGCTTGAACAAAAGCAATTGTGATGATGTAGATGCCGCTCTCGTTGAGACTCTTCGCCGCCGGCAGAGGGTCATTGAAGCCGCCCGTCGAGTACGCCGTCGTGTAAACGATCACAACTTGTTGGGTGTTGTTGCGAACTCGAGTCGTCCTCAACACATCACCCGCTCGTTGGAGACCCCTGAACGAATGTGTTAAAACTACCGTATACTCACGCTTCTAAATCCAGATCCGTGATATTCGTCGCCTTGATAACACTGAAAACATCCGAGAGCAAGACATCCGTGCTGTTGTAATAGAAAAGATCTCTGACGATCGTCGCTGTCCTGTCTACGCTAACAAAGCCGACTCGTGAAGACTGATTGATGTTCTGGCTGATAGTCATCTGGCCGAAGATCGTGGCAATGTTGGCTTGGACCTGAAGACTTCTTTCGAAGAACCAAGACCGACCTCAGCTAGAGACCTCCCCATCGAGGACGAAGTATCGACGACGACAACGATGTCCTCCCAAATGTGTTCAACCACACAATCACAGCCAATTCCTCCATAGCCGGGTTGATCCGGGGGCCGAGGTGTGGTTGGGCCACCAGGATTGCCCGTGCCGGTGCCCGTCCACAGATTCGTTCCCGTTCCCGTAACGCCGGTGGGGCAGGCACAGCATTGGGCATCCACTCCTAAAAGTCGTCTCTCTCTTCTGTCTCGCATCATTTTATGCTTTTATGATGCTAACGTTCTCGGATAGCGTCGACTTCTTCACCGTTCCCACTTTTAGCCATTTGGGACACACGTTGTGGTAGTAAAAGGCGGAAGAAAAAGAGGAGCTTATCTTTATGCACGACTGCTTTTGTTAGTCTAACAAAGTGAGAAAGCATAAATGCTAAAGCGTTTGCGATGTCTGAAGGTCTGAAGGATGCTTTGAACTCTTGGATGGTTTGCTTCAACTAACAATAATGCCCAATTTCAGTTGACGTTCCCGCCTTCCGCCTTCTCGTAAAATTCTTCCCACTCCCCGGTAGATTTCATTTCGAGTAAACTAAACGGACGACTTGGGAAAGCCTTGTCGCCTTACGGAAAATCAAGAAGGAAGGAAGGCCAACCACATGCAATTAAGCTGAAGAGTGACTTTTTCTTCATTGCAAAGGGATGGAAGGTGTGCAAAAATGTGCATGACTATTGTGCCACGAGAGGATTTCTAGTCTTGACAAAAACAATAATGACAATCAAATTCAATCTCAAGTGATTCTTCACATCTCGTCATTGACGGGGGAAGTTTTTTGCTTTCAAGCTGTGGCTAACCTCATCAAGTAGTCAGCTACCCTCATCCTCATCTTCATCTCATCAGCACCACACCAATCAAACGTCAAACTCTCACCTTGCGGCAGAAGGGCGTTGCCAAGAAGGGCGAGGGCAACGAAGGCGACGACCATGGCGAGTCTTTGGCACGTCGCAAATGACTTGGTCTTCTTGTCTCGCCGCAAGTTATGAGCTCTCCCGAGGAGAATGACTGTCGGCCGAGGGTTTATCGCCGCCCGAGGCGCTCCTCCACGCCGAGGCGGCTCCTTCTTTGAACACGTAACGCCACCCACAGGGCACCGCCACGGGGTGGGCTTCGCCCGACAAAATCATCACCGTCTTTTTGGAAAATCGGCACGTCATCCAGGTCACCATGGAGATTGTGCGGTAATCAGTTTGACTGCTTCTCCAAAGTCCTAATCCGTAGGCCAGACAGGGTTCCTCGGGGCTTCCCCGAAGCAACTGAGGAACCCATGCCTCTTCTTTCACAAGACTCTTCTTAGGATGCAAGGCTCTTATTTCATTAGCAACCGTCCTGGAAATCGCGCATTGACTTCTGGATTCCAAGCATTTTCCCTGCAGAATTTCCATTTACAAATGTTTGGAGTTTCACCTTACGAGAATCGGAAGCCCTTCGTGCTTCGACGCTGCTTATCTTTATGTGGAAGCAAAAAGGCCACTTTCGACGCGAAAGGTCGCCGTCTTTTCATTGCACCCCCTCGGCCATTTGGGCGGTCATTTCTCGAAAATTGGAACAACTCTTCCTCTTTAGTTGCCGCCTTCGGGGTCTCGGAACACCCGTAGCCATTCTCTTCTTGTTAGGACAACAGAGCTGATGTGAGAACTCTAGTGGGGAACACAGGTTGCAGAAAGACCTCCTGCAAGGTCGATTCCGTAATCTTTGTTGTTCTTCTGTTTCCAGGAAAATCCTGTTTTCAGCGACTGAAAACCATGTGAGTCTTGCGTAAACACGGAAATTCGGTACAAAAGAGCAAGATAGATGGCATTTTCTGACATTTTCGCTTCGCCTCGCAATCATGTTGGCAAGTTTTGAACTGTCAACTTCAAGCTTCACAGGTTCTCGTTGGCCTCTACGGCGTCCACGTAGTGAGCCTCTCGATCTGGTATCCGCCTAATGAGCATTACAATAAGTGCCGGCAATCATTGTGAGCCAAAGTGCTCGGATCCACCGGGTCCATAGGTGACCTGCGCGTAATTTTATGAAAGGTGAACTCTTCAAGTATTGCATCCTGATCTGTGGTCCGTGGGCCTGCGTCTGCGACAAGGGCTACGCTCGCGCTTTCAGTGGACGGTGAGGATATTGCCTTTACTTTGGTGAAGGAAGGACTTCAGATGTGTCCTCAAAGGTCTCTGCAGCCTGGTGATTCAGCCGACGTCCATAACGGCTGTTCCACTCTAAGTACTAAATCCGTGACGTTGGCGTCTTACTATTGAAGCATGCTACGATTATTATAAATTGATCTCTCTTAAAATCATTATAAACGCTAATAGACGATAAGACCAGAACCAGAAACAAACCGCCAAGAGACCTCGAATTCGCTCGGAAAAGACTGAGCGTTCCAAAAATTATCGAAGACATAGAGCTTGACAACACGACGTGTGCAGGTCCAAAGACTGCAACACCGTTGAAAAGGATGAGAAATAGAATCGCTGGCATCTTTCATCGCCTCGTAGTTACACCGAGTTTATCCAGAAGGTGATCGTGGAGGTTGATGCGAAGTCCGACAACCGATGATTTCACTGCGAAAAGTTTTCTCACATTTTCGGTGAATCATGTTCTCGCTGTCAACACCGAGAGTGACGAGGAAGGTTGAAAATCAGCACATCTCGACTAATCAAACTATCGGGTGGCCGGAAATTATTGAGACTTTTTTCAGGGAAAACGCCTTCAAAATAGTCTCAATAATTTCCGGCCACCCGATATATTAACGCAGGAGCGAAGGCTTTTGCTGTCGCAACGACTTCCCTCTCTGACCGCATCCATTTCCAAATAGTCTCCTGCAATTAGATGAGCAGATCTGGCACTTGGCAATGACAGAGAAAACACGCAAAAACGTACTGTCAATGAGGTGAAGGAGAACAGTGATGAAACAACACAGAAGCTCCACAAACCTGGTTCTTCTGCTTCTTCGAAGATTTAAACGGACGAATAAGGATGACGTTCTAACGTTGATTTGAAGCTAAATTTGCTCGGAAAACTCCGAGCATTCCAAAAATTGAAGATGAATACCTACATCATCCTGGGAAACTACACTGGTGCGGGTGCGTGTCGAAAGACCGCAACACCGTCGAAGCAAGTCTGCGAAAGAAGTCACGCGCTGATTTCATTGCCGCGTAGTTACGCCGGGGTTGTGATGAGACAAGTCGAAGCTAAAGGTGGTTGATGCAAAGATCGGTGAACTACGGGAAAATCCTGTTAGCAAGTCAGTCTCGTGTCCACATTCAAGAGCTTCGAGATAAATCCAACAATATGAAGGAGCTGTCGCACTTCTCGCTTGTCGACATCCTGATCCGACACGAAAGCTGTGCATGTGGCTTGTGAACAAAACACAATCAAGAAAACCGAAGATGTATTGTAGCTGGCATTATTCTCGCCGATACTGTGACAGATGTGAACTGTCGGATATGAACCGCGACACATGTGGACCGTCTTTTGAGCCCATTTACCGAGACAGTTGTTTTCATTGAGCCCGCGTTGGCCCTCCTCCGACACAGAGCAGATCGTGGTGCGTCTGGAAAGGGAGGAGACCCGCTTGCAGTCCTCTTCCGATCGTCTTCATCTCGCCCATCTCTCCCTTTGAATAAAACTGTGAAAGCAAGATTGCAAAATACGAACGTTTTCAAAGCGAAAACGCGGCGGTAGAGGCTGGTGAAGGGGACCTTGAAACGTACGATTCACGCGGTCGCGAAGCATCGCGAACCACTTGAAATTGCTGCTCAACACGTCTTTGACGAGCGGCGATGGTCTTTGCCGCGCCACCTGGTTGATTGCAAATGGAAATTTTTGTCTCTGTAGCAAACAACTTTCCACGTTGACCAAGGATTCGTTTGAAAAACAATATTTGCCGTATCACAGTGCGGCTCAACATTTTTCTCTTGGATTTGAACTGCAACACGTCTGGCACTCTTTCTCGCAGTCAGACGAAGCTTTCTAGGCCATCAGACACCTTTGTGATGCGCGAAGAATAAGGGTTACATAAAAGGTTGGTTAGTTGAACATTGCCTGAACGAAATACACTGACCACCTACTAATCTCTTATTTTTCGAAACGTCAAAATTAGAGATAAAAATTCTGTTGAGAATTTTTCGACAAACATTGCCCTTCGTGGATATAAAAGGGCATGAACGGAGAATTCCGGCATCAACCTCAACATGGCTCTTCTTCTCCCAGCAGCTCTTGTAAGTTCTTGCGAATAACACAAGAACTCTTCAGCTGCTCGCTCTCTCTTTGACCGTCCACGGCTTGCTCCCAGCTCTTCCTCTCCCCCTCCCTCTTCCGGATCTTCTCGATGGACGCTGCCCGCTTTTCGAAGAATACGATTCTTGTGCAAACTTCTGTGAGCGTAAATGCGGTGTCCAACCACTTCCGGTAGCTACGCTTTTGAAAGGAAACGTTCAGGGTTGCCCGGGTCTCTGCCTTCCAATTCCAGGCTGCAAGTGCCTCAACAACTTCGCAAGAGCTCCCAATGGACAGTTCGTTTTTTGTTTATTTCAGACTTCTTGCAGATGCATCCCCGAAATTCTGTGCATCCTCTTCACTCTGCCGTTGCCTCTTCCCTCTCTTCCTTCTCTTCCAACCTTGCCCCCTCTCCCGACGATCCCCGGTCTTCCTAGTCTTCCCACTGTTCCGGGACTCCCAGGTCTCCCAACGGGAGTGCCTTCTCTGCCGGCAGATTTGCCTTCTCTTCCCACGGGCCTTCCGACGCTCCCAACTGGCAGTCCAATAGGCCTCCCCTCTCTTCCATCTGGCGTTCCCTCCCTCCCCACAGGCTCTCTTCCTTCTGACTCTTCCTTCTGATATTCCCAGTGTCCCTACTGTGCCGACAGTTCCGAACCCCTAACAAGCCTTGTAAGCCTGAAGTTCTCAGTCCTCTCTGAGAAAAAGATTTTCTCTTCCTTGACGTTTCTTATAATTTTTGTATCATGGTCAATAAAATGTGCTTGAATTAGTCTTCGTACTTCCAGGAGTGATTGCACAATGCTGACTCATAGAGCGCAGCACCCGGCGCATCTACGCGGCTTGCTCGCTGGCGCTTATATAAGCGACGGGGCTGAGACCCTCAACATGGCGGTCCGGAGTCGGGAGGTTACCTTTCAACCCCTCTCGACGGTAACTCGACTACTGTTTTGGTGTAGGAAAAACTACTGTTGCGCATCTGCTAGCAGCTTTTTTTGATTTTGGAAACTGGAACACTTTGTAGCAACAATTTTGGACAGATCTGTGCATTCGTGACATTGAATGATTAAGAAAGTGGAAAAAGTCACTCGAAGCCTTTGAAGGTATCTCGGCTGCAATAATCCACTTCGCTTAATATTGTTATTGACACTCTTATCTCGTCGAGTTGTATTGATTTTATTTGCCTGACTCCTGCATCAGCGTCACAAGTGGCCAAATTGTCAAAATGTTTGCTATGACGTGTTGTCGCTGCAGCCGTTGAGTCTGCTTACCAGCTTTCTTGATGCGAGAACGGCGACCGTTGACAATGCCTGTGAGGACTTGTCGTCATAACAACAAAGAACTGGCTTTATTAATGGCGATAATCGACTATGGCGACCAGATCACGCGCGCATGAGAAGCGTGTACTTTATTCTCAGCAACTCATAACAAATCTTCAGCACTCCATCTCTAATAGTGCTGTGCCAGCCTCCCCTATCGAATCTTCCAGAGACCTGACGCGAATAGAAAAGCAACTGCGAGCAATGTTGAATAGAGACAGCTCCAAATAATATCAAAGAGCTTCACGTAAAATGGTGTTTAACGTCGAGCAATCCCGGCATAAATAAGAAGTTCCATTTTTAATAGACAAATGTGAGAACAGAACACTTAGAGTTCATGATGATCGACGTTAGTTGATCGATAACACACACTGAGAGTCTGTTTGTTTGAAAGAGCTCAAAATCAATGCTACAACTGGTTTCCGTTCTTGCAACAAAAAGGACAATAAGAAGAAGCTATGTGGCTTCTAGCAAATGCACACCGAAAAGAACAAAAAGTAGTCAAGTTAGCGTCGAGAGAGGTTGAACGGTAACCTCCCAACATTTCACAATCAACGCATCATTGGTCTCAAAGTTGTCGCCTTCTTCTTCTGAACAAAATTCTTTTGTTTATTTATTCGTACAATCTTAGGTCCGCAGAAAAATTCTGGAAGGCAATAGAAACCAGCAGCCATAAAAACCCAAAGAGCAAGAGAAGACAAGTGCCAGTTTGACTGAAAATGTCAGTCTTAGGGGTTCGGAACCGTGGGTACAGTAGGGACACTGGGAATGTCAGAAGGAAGAGTTGGGAGGCCTGTGGGGAGGGAGGGAGCGCCAGAGGGAAGAGAGGGGAGTCCCGTTGGAACTCCAGTTGGAAGAGTCGGCAGACCCGTCGGAAGAGAAGGGATGTCAGATGGAAGAGATGGAAGACTGGTCGGTAAGCCAGTTGGTAGAGATGGAAGACCTGTTGGGAGAGAAGGCAGCCCCGTTGGGAGACTTGGAAGTCCCGGCACAGTTGGAAGGCTAGGACGTCCGGGGATCGTTGGTAGAGGGGGCAGTGTTGGGAGAGGAGGAAGTGGGGGAAGAGGCAGCGGCAGAGTGAAGAGGACGCATAGAAGTTCGGGGATGCATCTGGAAGAAGAAGAAGTCTCAAGAAAACAAAACCAACTGTCCGTTTGGAGCTCTTGCGAAGAGATTCAGGCACTTGCAACCTGGGTCTGGGAGGCAGAGACCCGGGCAGCCCTGAAAGTTTTCTTTAAAAAGCCGAGACGAGTTCACCGGAAGTGCGGGCGCGCCGCACTTGCTCTCGCAGGCGTTTCCACAAGGATCGTATTCCTCGAGAAGAGGGCATCGTCCGTCGAGAAGATCCGGAAGATCAAGGGGGAGGGGAAGGGCGGGGAGCAAGCCGTGGACGGTCAAGGAAAGAGCGAGCAGCTAAAGAGCTTCTTTGTTCCGAGCAAGAACTTACAAGAGTTGCTGGGAGAAGAAGAGCCATGTTGAGGTTGATGCTACCATGCTCCGTTCATGCCCTTTTATATCCACGAAGGGTAATGTTTGTCCAAAAACTCTCCACAGAATTTTTATCCCTAATTTTGACGTTTCGAAAAATAAGAGATTAGTAGGTGGTCAGTGTATCTCGTTCAGGGAATGTTCAACTAACCAAACCTTTTATGTAACCTTAATTCTTCGCGCATCACAAAGGCATCTGATATTGGCCTAGAAAGCCTTGAATGACAGCGAGATTGAGTGCAAGACGTCTTGCAGTTCGTCCAATCCAAGAGAAAAATGTTCAGCAACACTTTGCTAACAGCGAATATTGTTTTTCACACGAATCCTTGGTCAACGTGGAAAGTTGTTTGCTACAGAGACAAAAATTTCCATTCGCGATCAGCCGGTTGACACAAGGACTACCCGTAGCCTCTTGTCACTGAGGGCGTGTTGTGGACGGACTCGCTCTTCCCAGTTGCGTATCCACCAGCAGAGTGACTTCGACTGTGATAAAGCTTATGGTTGCAAAAAACGGAAAAAACGTCCGCATTTCACAATTCTTGCTTTCACAGTTTTTATTCAAAGGGAGAGGGCGAGACGAAGATGATCGGAAGGGGACTGCAAGAGGAGTCTTCTTCCACGTTCTGTTCTGCAGCTGCTCTTCAGTTCACTTGAAACCCTCGAAGAGTGCTCTTGAAACTCATGTTGACTCATGTTTGCCTCATATAAGTCTCTAATTGTAAGGCCGGCCAAAAATTCCCCTTTCAGAACCGGATGCGACTGCTAGCCGACAAAGGAGCTGTTTGTCAAGATGTACGTAGTGAACGCTTGCCCCCATAGTCACGTAATGGGCATAATGATACTGCGTCCTGGAAGTACGAAGACTAATGCAAGCACATTTTATTGACCACGATACAAAAATTATAAGAAACGTCAAGGAAGAGAAAATCTTTTTCTCATAGAGGACTGAGAACTTCAAGTTTAGGGGTTCGGAACTGTCGGCACAGTAGGGACACCGGGAATATCAGAAGGAAAAGTTGGGAGGCCGATGGGGAGGGAAGGGACACCAGAGGGAAGAGAGGGGAGTCCAGTTGGAACGCCAGTTGGTAGACTCGGCACGCCCGTCGGAAGAGAAGGGAGGCCAGATGGAAGAGTGGGAAGGCCTGTTGGCAGACCAGTTGGAAGGGATGGTATCCCCGTTGGGAGACTTGGGAGTCCAGGCACAGTAGGAAGGCTGGGAAGTCCGGGGAGCGTCGGCAGAGAGGGCGGAGTCGGAAGAGGAGGAAGCGGAGGGAGAAGAGGGGCCAAGATGCAGAAAAGCTCGAGAATGCATCTGAAATGTTCCCATAAAGAAACGCAACACGAACTGTCCGTTGGCGCGAGCAAAGCCTGGTGGACAGCGGCAGCCTGGAGTACCACAGAGAGTCGGACAGCCCGTTGGTAGAGGAAGGCCGCACTTGCTTTCACAGACAGCTCCACAGTTGTCGTACGTCTCGAAATAGGGACAGCGCTCATCAGGAAGAGGAAGAGGGAGGATGGCCTGGGATGCCCAGAAGGTTGAAAGAAGCTGAAGATGTCTTCACTTTCGAAGATAGACAGGAAAGACTTACCAGGATCACTGGGAGGAGGACTGCCATGACGAACTTGATACTCTTCCACCCTCATCCATGCCCTTTTATAGTCAGTCTGAAGCGTGTTTGTTCAAAGTCAAAAATGGAATTTTTAGAGGGATTTTCCTCGCTGAAAAATAGCAAAACATTCATTGAGGTCGATACTGAATAATATTTCAAAACATGATCAAGCAAGTTTCAAGGGCTTTGCTTTCTGAAAAGTTTCACAAGTAATTTGTTGTTAGCAAAAGTGATAAATGTGTTCACAGACGACGCTTCTTCACGACGCGAAATCTCCAAGCGGCTAGCTTGTCGCTGGATTCGTCCTGGTTCTTGTCTTCTTCAAGTTAAAACATATTTTGACGACTGTCGGTGGTCAGCGGTATGCGCTGGTGCCTGCAAAATTTCCATTCACGATCATTTTCGAAAACATTTCATCTTCGCACCAAGCTTTGAGTGTTGTCTGCCCTTAAACCTGCGTTATGATCCTGACAAGAAGCTCTTCCACTGATGTCTTTGTTATTTCATAAATCAAACAAAAAATGCTGTCGAGTTGTGTCGAGAGGGTGGATTCCAACAATTTAGTAACCTCAAGACTCCGGACCGCTGTTTCCTTCTCCAACGCTCTCGCTTATATACGCCGTCGCCCCCTAACCCCGTAGACGCGCCGGGTCGTCTTATCGGTTACGGCTTGTCTGAAAGGGATTTCACAATGCTTGACAACGCCCGAGACCTTCTGTTGACGGGCGAGAAAGTGGAGATTCGAGATAGAAGTTATGAAGACTTTGCGAAGACTGAGAAGAGCTTTGCAGTAAAATGTAGAAATTTGGAGCTTTCGCTTACCGCGAAAATATGAAGAATCTGCCGGCTGACAGTGATAAAATGATTGAGAACTGTAATATGGAACGGGAAAGCGACGATAGACGCCGATGCTAGCGATGACGTCATCGAAAAAGAAGCATACGAGAACGAGCCTAAGATGAGCGCACTTTATTGCATTGAACAGTAACTTAGAACACAATATTTTCCACAAGCCAGGATATTCTCTTTTGACAAGGAGCATCTTCGTCTCCAAGCCCCTTCCTATTCGACTCTTCGGTGCTCTTCCATGGCGGACGAGAGGAGGGCTAGATTATTTGCCCAAATTTGGGCGTCCAAAAATTGCTTAGCGATCGGCCTTGGTATAGGTCTGCAACCGAGTGCGAGCTCGCTAGGAGCCGCACCACCGGTTGGTTAAGACTTTCGAAAAAAATCACATCACGAATTCAGCCGCGTAGTCGAGCCAGGTTCGCAGCAAAAGTTGCAATTTTAGTGAAAACGCCTTCATGCAAATGGTTTCCAGAAAGCTTTTGCTCAACCACTGCGATGGATTTGTCGTTTTTTTTCCTGATGAGAAGGATTCTATGATTCAGCTCTTTATTCGAGCATATTCATCACGTTCGTTTAACCGAACTGTCAACAAGAAAAAGCGCAAAAGATTCGACTTCGATTGGAGGGGAAAATGAGTCTCCTGGGCCGAAACACGGTCTTCAAGCGGACGTGGTGGGAAGCTCCGAAGAAGGCGAGGCCTCCGTCGGTAGATCGAACGGTAGAGAAGCCTCCGAAGGCTGAGACGGCTCAGTGGGGAGCTCAGATGGAAGACTTGTAGACTCCGTCGACACCGGGGACGGTGTCGGCATGAGGTTGCAGAAGGGCACAGGGACGCATCTAGTCAGGCTCCACGTTAGAAACTGAAACGAACCTTCCATTGGCAGCTCGAGCGAACGTGGGGAAGCAGGTGCAGCCGGCAGGGAGGCAACGTTGAATGCACACCTAGACCCTATTTCTTGAGGGAATTGAAGAAGAACAAACTTGAGGAGGAGGAGAGGCGTCGCTGCAGTTCAGCTCACACTGCCTTCCACATCGATTGTAGTACTCAAAGAGAGGGCAGAGCTTGAAAGGCGGATATGGGCGATGATTGGGAAATTGGGCTTGAGCAGTCCAGATCGATGCGACGAGCTGAAAGAAATCTTTGAAGAAAGAGATACTCACAAGAATAGCAGGCAGAAGTTGAACCATGATGCGACGTTGTGAGGACCATCCTTTGCCCCTTACTTTTATAGTCGCTGAAGGTGTGTTTGTCCTTCAAAGAGCGCGACTTTCCATGAATGAATTATGATCGGCAACTCGATGAAAATAACAGGATTATGATGACGAAGAGGGTTGCAAAATAGTGGAACGCTGCACCAGAAACGCCTCTACAAGAAAGCGTTAGTAGACTTAAGCCACCAAGAGCGTTGGCCGCTACATACATCTCTAGCAGTATACCGCGATATTGAGCCCTAAAAGCGACGCGTCGCATTCCGTCTTAGAAATCGGCGGAGACTCGAGCACGGCGGGCCAACGCGGTCAATGCCCCGAGCGGGCGTGGTGTCCTTAGAACCCAATAAAAGTCGAATCTTTTCACGAGTCAACAACCCTCATCTAGCATTCGTCCAAGCATCAACGCACTCCAAAACCTTGGCAGCATCACATGGCTTGCGCTGCATAATCGCCTACTGCAAGAAAAGAGAAGAAAAGGGCGATTGTAGTCTGTGACCAATCACGTTGATGAGAAGGGAGGACGAGCGACTCTCTCGTCGCCTCCCATTCCCAATCATGAAGACAGTTGCATTAGAAAGAAGGTTCGTTCACTTCACCTTCAAGCACATTCAACGGTAAACATTCATATTTTTGTCGCATTGGCACATCAAAGTCCCTAAGGGAATAAGCACAAATAAATCATTGTCAGGCAGGATACGACTATTCCATCTAACCAATTCATTGATCAACTACATTCTAGTGTGGCGGGCATCATACAAACGGTGTTTCGTTCTGGAATCGTGCACGGATAGTTGTCCCAATATGTTAGGAAGCTGGTGCCTGTGTACAAGATGGCGCATCGTTCAGGAAAGGGGCTGCCCACTACTCCGCTGTTCGGGGTGCCTGGGTACCAGTCCGAATAGGCGGACAACGTTGAACCATCTTGCCACAGATAGCTGTTGGGATCCGTAACAGAACCAGTCAGCGCCCGCAGTCCAATGCACGTATTCTGCTCTTCATAGACCTCGTAGCCTGTCGGCGGAGCCGGGAGGGTGATCGTGGCACCGGGATTGGACAGGTCTAAATTGCAAACCATTCAACCTTTCAACTCGGCATACTGTAGACGAAATCGTTGTCTGAGGCACTGTAGATGGCCACGAGTTGACCGCCGAGCGATGAACAGCTCATTCGAGCCTCGTCACATCCACCAGTAAAGCCTCCACAACCAGTAAATGTTCCACACGTTCCACTCGGACCATCGAGACGCTGAGATAAGTTGTTGGAGAGAAAACTTTGAGTACCACGTAACAGTTATAAAGGTTCAATCCATTTTTATGAAGCGTCCAACCCGTTGGGCAATTCTCGATGTCAGCACTGCGTGTGGATGTAGACGTGGTTGGAGACGTGGACGTCGAGGTTGAGGTTGAGGTTGAGGTTGAGGTTGAGGTTGAGGTTGAGGTTGAGGTTGAGGTTGAGGTTGAGGTCTGAAGCATGGACGGAACTTTGTATTTACAAACTTTCACTTACTAAAGTGGTTCGGGTCGTTGGCAGAGTGTACTTCAGGGTTTCGGTGGGAATCGAAGGCATACAAGCCCGCGTAGTGGTGGCCAAAGAAAGGAAGAAGATAGAAGCGTGTCGAACGACGCTCGCCATGTTTCCTCGAGAGATTGACTGAATGAGAGCACATCCAGTCATTGTCCTGAAACAAAATGAACCAACCCACTGTCGGGCGAGTCCACTGCAGAGCCGGATTCCTTTTTATGGAGCACCCAAAACGCACGCTCCAAAGGAATGGAAGGCCGGTCGGGGATACCTTGAATTTCTCCGTGTCCACTCTTTCTTGTGGCTCATTTGTGTCTTAGGCGACGTGATTCGACCATGGAAGCGGTGAACAAAGAGCCTAATGCGAAATTTTTGAAATATGGTGGTAGATGCTCCGTACGGAAGTTTCAATGTAAATGTTCAAATTGTGCAGATGCCCTGTTCAATGTTGCAAGAATGTTTTCAGAAATGAAAACGTCCTTCTTGTCTACATCGCTTTGTAAGAGTGGGGATTCCAGAAAGATAAGAAGGAGAGGCTCCGCAAGAGACGGTTTAGCGATAATCTTCCTCAGCGCAGACTGAGCGAGCGTCGTGTCAAAGTTCGTGTTCTAAACTTTTCTTTCAGCACATGAAACTCTTCATCTTGATCGCCCTCTCGGTCTTCTCACCAACAATGGCATCCCTCCCAGAGTTCACCGACGACTTCGCAAGGCAAGAAATAGAATCAAAAACAATTTATGGTTTAGGAACTTCTTATGGCCCATTCAAGTGCTCGTCACCGCCATCGGAGTGAATATCAAAGACTGCCTGGCGAAGAAATTCAATGACACGCAGGTTTGAAGTATTTCAAAAAGCCTACCTTTGCTTTAGCAAGTCAGTCTGGAGTCTGTGACCTGCGCCCCGTCCATCGACGATATGTGCATCTGGCATATTCTCGTTGCTCCCGCTTACAAGTCCATTATCGTCAGCTTTCAGACGAAGTAAGAGAGCAAAGACTTGAATCTCATGTTTTCAGTTGGTATTCGTCCACTTATGCTGCGCTCTTGGATGCCGCCGTCGATGACAATCCCACTCTCGCGCCGTGGGTCGGTGGAGGTCATGTCAACTTCGACTTTGTTAACGCCTTCAATCGTCTCTGGAATGGTCATTTTGGCGCAACCCTCACGGATACGCATCGTGGCTTCTCGGACTACAACATCATCGTAAGCAAAGCTGTGGTTTACAACTATTGACAAAATTTCGGATCACTGGTCACGGCGCTTCAGGCGTTTTCGCCAACCTTCTCTCTCAGTATCTTGTTGCGAATAAGATCTTTTTTCCCGGCCGGGTGATGGAGGTGACATTTGGCTCGCCAAAGGCCGGTGACCAAGACTTTGTCGAAGCTCATAAACAATTGGTGAGAGCAGAATTTTGCTTCAGTCATTTCTTTCATTCAGGTACCAAACTCTTACCGTGTGACGCAAGCCAATGCGCGACTCGTGAAGCTGTCCAACACTCTTGCCCATCACGCGACGGAAGTGGGGGAGAAGAGGGTTCAAGAAAGTGTATTTCAGGTTTATTATCCCCGAGGAAGCGACAAAATCGTCTACCGATTCTGCAGTGGAGACGCTGATCCAATCAGGGGTGTTAAGTTGCCGGCACTATGCCGGCAACCGGCACAAATTTGATGCCGGTGCCGTGCCGATGCCGAACGCCAGAAATGCCGGCAAGTTGCCGGC
>JAQIXL010001146.1:0-20383 GCA_034700245.1 Poikilolaimus oxycercus
TTTATCAAATTTTGACCTACCCCCCCCCCCCCCCCGACGGAGGACCGTCGTCGGACCCCTGATCCACCCCTGCACGACTGACTGTTTACACGAGCTGACGATTTCCAAAGGAACCGCCGAAACCAACACATCAGTCACATTTTGGTCCGAGTGGACAAGTTCCAACATCGAAATCGCGCTCGTCGCACTTTGAGGTTTATTGTTTTGATGGTGTTGATGAGACTGGTCATGCTAGAAAAAGTCTTCCCCCCTTGGAATGGGAGACTGTCACTGATCGTGTCCAGTTTATAATTTTGTTTTTAAAGCGCGCTACTGAGAATGGGAGCGGCAGTGTTGCTGGTCTGTCGTCTAGACCGTCCCCATCGTCAACCGTCAACCACGCGCTCGTCGTTTCCGGTGCTCGTTGCGAGACAGCGGCGGTGGCGATGTGAGAATGTTTTCCAGTCACAACAATCCTCTTTCATGTTATTCCACGTTTCTCCCAGTTTGATCACAAGAGAGCAGACAAGAGAGAAAGGCCTACCATCTTCACAGAGGCTCGTCCGTTGCGCCATCTGAATGCGACGCGCCTGCGAGAGGCTGTTCGGCGGCGAGAAGGCACGCAACTGCTCGAGGGCCACCAGCGACGAAGGATCCTCAGGAGAGCCCACGTCCAGCTGCAGCGAGGACTAAAACATCACAATTAGACAATTTCTTTTCGATTGCATGCCTGTCGAACCCGTGTAAAACGCTCCGGCGGCTCGGTGCTTGGCGTCGTCGGTGTTCGAGGGATTCTGAACATGTTTCTTTAGTCCCTTGAGACTTTCACCAACCTTCCGTTTCTTAAGGGAAGTCCGTCGAGTGAGCGGATTGTGAGGTAATTACTGCTCTCCGGGTCGCTCTCAGCACCTGCACTGCCGCGCTCGCTGAAAAAAAAACTCAATAAGAACTTTCAATTGGATTCCAAGACTTCATGAGGGTAACTGCAGCTTACCTGTTTCGCGAGAACTTCGGCATCGAGAAGACCCGGCTCACCATAATGCGACGAGTATCACTGTAGTCACTAAAAGTACTTATTTGTTTGACGATTTCATACTTGAGCGTGTGGATCTTGAAGGCGTCCTGTCCGCTCGCGGATGGCATGGCACCGAAGAGCATCTGCGCCAAAATTCCCACATCGGGGCGATGTCGCAGCAGCTGCAATGCTTTCTTACTTCTCAGTTCAAATGCGTTTTTCAACCGTCTCGACAGCTCATACTATTGAGTCTCGCACGCAGGCATTCCTTTGCAAAAAAGACTACGCGCGTGTCCAGCGTTCGCCTTAGGAACCCCCTGCCGGTGTGTGTGTATGTGGAGAGGGCGACACGGCGCGCGAACGCGTCGCGTGGCGCACGTTTCGCAATGCGCGCAGCGCTTCTTCTTTCGTTTTCGTCTTCGAGGCCCACCATTTTCGTCGCATCTCCACGTATGCAGGTGTCTCTTTCGCGTATTTCTTCAGAATCATACTTTCTGGCCACGTAAGTTCGGCTTATTTATCTTGCTCCGTCTTGCATTAGCAATTTTTCGTAAGCTGTTTTTCATCCGAAGAAATTCCCTCAGGAAAAGCATTACCAGTTCTTCGGTCTTCGTAAATCTCTCTCGCATGTTTCTTTTTCACGCGTCCCCACTTCCGCTTCCGGCTCGAGATATGTGTGGTGTACGTGTTGATGCAATTTATCCCACGGGATCTTCCACGACCGACCCCGGGCCTGCCAGGCCAAGGCGAGAGAAAATATATTTTCGAAAACAATGCGCTTCTCTCCCTCCCTCAACACCACCATTTGTCCGTTGCAAAGCTAATTCTTCCGTCTTGAAGTGCTCATTTCGTCAGATGAGGAAGGGGGGCGAGGAAGAGGGGGTGGATGTTGCATTTGGTATCCACTTCAGACCTCTGCCGCCCCCTCGGTTTCCCTCGCCTCTCCCTCGCTGCATCGGCGAGGCCCGTCATTTCCAAACGCGGGGCGCCTTGCCAAGACAAGCAAATCTGTCCAGCGCAGACCGAGGGCGACGGCGGCGACTAGTGGCGGCGAAGGGAGAGGGGGATTGGGGATGATGGTGAGTAGACATTGGCGCTTTCTCGAAGGAGGAGGAGAAATTTGCCCAGACAACCAAAGCACGGCTGTGTTCTGGCCTTGCTGCACTCGCTGAGAGAGGAAGGAAGGAGGAGGAAGGCTCGTACCTCTAGTTTCGCCCCAGTGTCTCAAGGCATGAATTTTCGATGAATCCCTTGGACAAAGCAAGGAAAGAAGCGGAAGGCGGGGTGGGGCCTCCTTCGACCACACTTCCCTCACGTCATGGCTGTCCTTGTGACAGGCCGACGGCCGCCTCCTTGGCCCCGGGTGTCACATGCTCGATGGCACGTGACCCCCTCCTCCCTTTGAACACAAACATACATAAGGCATGCAATGAAAGACGCCCTCCCACGTTTCGTTCTCAGGATGGAGGTTTGATAGTTCTGGCAAGACGCCAAGTTAAGACTTTTCGCAATAGAGTACTGTAAGCATGCAAAGCAGAAGAATGTCTTGCCTCCCACGTGTGGTCCCTTGCTATCATCAAAACGGCTTCGTTTGCCATGGATCGCGGTATATGGCACGATGACGTCATTTTAGACCATTGCGTGCGTCATTGCGAAGTTGTTGAAGTATTTTGCTTGTTGAAGTATTTTCAAATGCGGAAGAGGATTCAAAAGGCGAAGCCCTTTGGTGCGGCGCCGGCGTCACTCAATGTTTCGCTGCTGGACGCGGTTTCACTTGGCCACTTTCCATATTATTCTCAGCCTTCCTCTAATCCACATTGACAGATTGGGATTTTCGGGTCAACCCCCCTGCCCCCCCCCTGCCTCGGCAGCCGATGTATCGAAAACCAAGAGAAGAGCGGGCGGATTCCAGTGTCGACATGCACCCGGGGCAGGACGCCATGTCCTTGGACAATGCGCCCCTCTCTCTTTCCTCTTAGCCAAAATCAGATTTGGCCCCGGCCGCCGCCGCCACTGACACCATCGAAACACTCTGAGCACCCGCTCTCAATGGCGCCTCCTTCCGTGGTCACTCTTTCACACACGCACAGCAGCTCATCTTTTCTAATTCAAAAGGGAGAGAGAGACGGATTTCCGAGACATCTCGAATTATGACCGTAATCTTCGTCTCTTCTCTTGATATGTCGGTTGTAGTCAGTAGTGGCAAGAGCTGGCAAGTCGCCCCGTGCACCGCCGGCCGTCCCGCTCTCCCACGTTTTACGATTCCCTCAATACGTCAAGGGAGAGAGCTCCGCATTCTCCGGACGAAAGCCCGAGGACCAAACTCCGAACGAAGGCGGCCATGTGCGCGCACTCTGAACGACGAGCGCGGAGGGAATATTGGTCTAGTCCACTTTGCTCGAGGCGTTCGCGGCAACGCTGCGTGGGGCTCTTGTCCCTCGCTTCTCCTTGAAATGAGGGTATTTGAATGAAACTAGAGAGGACACTCCGTCTGCCCATTTGAGTTGTTGCTTTTCTTGGACACCCACATCAGTCGAGGAAAACGAGGGAAAGAAAACGTCACATTCGAGGAAATTCATTGGTCGTTTAGCACTTCGTCCCTAAACCCCCGCAAAGGTTGGAACACGTCGACGACGACGTCCCCCACCCACACATAGTAGGAACCTCACGCTGCGGGAAGTCTGACAAGCGTGGCGCGCCACCACTCCCATTGTGTAAGCCACCTTTTCAATAACAAAAACACACGAATTCTGTCACTGGCAACAGGCTTAGGCTCCCTCTTTTTAGCAAGCGAAATATAAAGCGTGGAAACCCCATGAAAAACAGCAAGGGAGTTTTACCTGATATTGCTTGCACGGCGAGAGCTTGGCGCCTGGAACGATCCGCTCCGAGACCGGGACGACGGTGGCTGAGTCGAAGAGCAAGCGCTGATCCGGGTCCGAAATCAGCACAACCCGCATTGACGAGGGCGATAGCCGACGTTCTCGTAATGGGCAACTGCAAAGCATTCTTGCTTATCCTACAGTATCCTACAGTATCTTGAAGTCTTGAACTCTTCCCACATTTGCCTTCTCGATTTTCCGATCTGGACGTTATTTGCTGTTCGATGTCCATCTTCGCGCCTTTCTTGTGCACTTGGCAAGTGGCTGTTATTTGTGTTGGTCATCATCACAATGACCATCGAGCATTAGATTGTCTTCTCGCCTCTCTCCCTCTCAACCAGAGGGTCTCAAATTTCTGCTCACTTGATCTTCTTCCCTCTCTTCTTCGCGCCTTGCACTCTAACATCTCCCTCGGGTTTGTCTACACAGTCGAAAATTCCACGCGCAGCTGCAGTTTTGTTTTGCCCCCGACCCACCACTGTGGCGTGAGGGAATAGGGGGGCATCGTTTCTCTGCTCCCTCCTCTTCCCCATGGGCTGATAGATAATAACAGCTGCACACTCTCTTCACCGAAACGCGCCACCCCTTGCACCGAAGCATCATGGACTCTTGGCTGGGACTGTCTAGACGATGGCGCGTTCAAGGTTTTTCGTCTCACACGGTATATGCCGTCAACGAAATGGCCAAAAGGCTTGAATGACAGGAGGAGGCGAGACTGTCCAGAGAACGTCTACTCCATGCCCCCATCATAGAAGAGAGCGGGCGCCCTCAAGTTTCGATGAGCTGCCAAAACGAAGAGATAAGACCCCATCTTTACTCGGCGTTGCCAATCACCTCCCTCTAATCTTGCACTAATCTTAGCCATTGGCACAGGTTGACCGCGCGCCGCCTCAAAGAGACAGAGGTAGAGGGACCGGTCTTTGATCATCGAAAACAACAGCGTTCGGGGGGTGCGCGTTAGTAGACGAGCGTAGCGACCTAGAGAGAGGAGGTCGTTTTTGACGCGGTGGACAGAAGTCACGAGAAGCCTCCCCAGCATTTGACTTTCTGAGAAAATTTGCTCTTTGCAAAGATGATCAGAAATCGTTCATAGTCGTCGCTTGCTGCTGCGACAGACAAAATGTCGAAATGTTTCTGGTCTCGATCACTGCCTTGAACGTCCGAGAGTAATTCGAGCCCTCTCGTATACAAAACGGCCCTTTGCTTTTGAACGAAGAAAGAAAAACAGTCTGTTGTTCTCCGAACACAGACGCTCTCTGACTGGGCCTGGCGCCGAGGGGCTCCGCACGTTCGCCCCGCGTCCGTCTCTCTCCGAGACTCGTAAAACTCTCTCACTCTTCGACAGACATAAATCTGATCGTGAACCGGCCACGCTTTGTACTCTTGGCCCCTGAAGACGAAACAAACAGTTGCATGTCGGGGGGAGCTTTTGCTTCCGCGTTGAAACGTCAAAACGTGTAGGTGAATGGAGACGACAACAAGCACAATAGAGCGCTTCAATCTTCAAAGAGACGACTCAGACACCGTCCCCTCGACATGACGTTTCTTCTCCTTCTCTTCTTCCTTCGCTCACTCACGTCGCCTACACGCCTTCTGTTGGCGGCATGGCTGTCGTTGACAGCGCTCCCTTCGCACTCAGTTCGCGCTCACAGTAGCACTCTCTCTCGTCCTCTCTTTTTTCTTCTCTGCTTCTCTCAATCGACGAAAAGAAAGAAACACTCTCTGGCTCTCGCCGCCGTCGTCGACCCCCCCACACATGTCTGCATGCGGCATTTTCACGTGCCCGCCGAGTGGAGCCGCGCGCGCGCCCAGAGTCACTCTCTCAGCGAGAAAACGAGACAAGCCTCTTGTAAATTAAAAAAGCACTTCCTAGAAAAAAGCAGGCAACTCACCAGAGCTCGTCGAAAATCGCTGTATTGTTGTTGGCGGTGCGTCGCGAAGACCGAGACGTTCCATTTGGCGTCGAAGAGCCGTTGACGCTCGAGCCACTATGGCCGCCGTTGTGAGACCCGTGTCGTTGCTGCAAGCAGCGAGGAAATAGAAAATTGTGGCGCGAGCATTTTTTTGCGAAAATGTTGCCAAGAGTCGCGAGACTCGTTCGACTGCATGAGACTCTTTCCCTGGGGAACACTTGCAAGAGAGAGACTCACGAACTCGCTGAGAACAAGAAAAAGCCTAAGCTTACCAAAGACCGCGGCGGTAAATGCGAGGGCGGCGGTGGTGTCGCGGGCACGTTGACGACTTGCATTGGCGTCGCGAAGCCTCCATTCGTCATCATGTGCTCGCCTAAAGGTTTTTTTTATATTTCCTCCCTCTTTCAAGACAAACCATTGGTCGACGGCTCGGTCTTGCGGCGCTTGGCCGTGGGGAAAAGCGAGCGCAGCAGAGCCATCTCCCAGATACTATTCCGCTCGGCTAAAAGATCGTTCCTTCGTTGAGGAAGAGAAAAAGGCACCTGCGCTCGCGTTCTCGTTATTCTCCTCCAATTTGGAGGCTTGTATTTGTTGCGACACTAGCTCTGGCTAGAATACACTTGAAGAGAGAAGGAAGAGAGAAGAAGGAGCGACGTGGCGGCGGCTGTCGCCCTCGTCGTCGTCCGAACTCTTCGTCAGCTTCCACTCTGCTTCCTCGAACTTGGCTCGCCCCATTCGTCGGCGGCGGGGCGCCCTCGCAACTCTGCAGAGGGCGGCCGCGGCTGGAAGCCAAGAGAGTCACGCGCCAGCCAGAGGCCTCCGGAGAGAGCGGACTGGCCGAGACACGACTTCCGTGTACTCGCCCTCTTCTGTAAGTAGGCAAGACGTTTTTTCTGTCTGGCGAAAAGCTTTCATAGGCACACGCATCGGTCGCGCACGCTATCCGTACATTTTCTGAGAAAAATTAAGGAAAACACGATAGATTGCGAGAGTTTTAGATTGTCGTTTAGGAAAGGAAAGAGTGAGAATAGAGATGCAAGCATTCATGACAAAATGCCGACCGGGCAGTGGCGGCATCAGCGGCGGCGGCGGCGATGTTAAAGGGCCTGCTGGTGTGAAGACCGAGAGGGAGGAGGAGGAGGAAGAGAGAGAGTGTGTATGGAGAGCCAGAGAAGAGGAAGAAGAAAAAAACGTCTGGCCTCTCGCGCCACGCGGGGGCATCATGAACGCGAGCCCGAGCGCTCTCCTCCTTCTGCCAGACGAATGGCCGTTTCACGCACGCCCGCCGATCACTCTCAAGGCGGCCGCCGCTCTTGGCCCCCCTTTGCCCCTTGCGCCTGAAGACAGGGCGGCGGTCACGAGTTCTTCTTCTCTTCTCGTGGCTACTTATCGGGAAGGTCTCCAAAAAGCCTCCTGGCGTCGTCCGGACGACGTCAGCTGAGCGGGCCAGCATCAAACTTTTGCATTCCGAAACGATTCCAAGAAGGCTCAACGACGAAGACTAAGGCTGAAGAGGAATGGAGACGAGAGGAGAGTCTGGCCTCGTGCAAAGAAATTCCTCTGGGAGTGCACGCGCTAGACTCCATTTGGAGCGGACAAATGGGCGCGAGGCCAAATCAGTGAAGGTGAAGAGAGAGGGAATGTCAAAAGAGATCAACTTGAAGAGGGTTAAAGGAAACAAAGGGAAGGACGAGCGCGGGGGCGTTGCCGCCTGGCGCGAGCGATGATTCTCTCGACATGACCATCATCATGTATGTGAGTGAACGAGGAGGAGGCGGGAGAGGAGGACATTTTGTGTCTCACTGTCTGTGCACACAGAGGGGGGGGGGGGGGGGGTGGCGGGCGGGCTGACGACGACGACGACGCCCGACTACGCACAGATTGACGACGGCGGGCCGCCCGACACGATGCCAGCCGGCTCTTCTCGCTTCTCTTTCTCCCCTCTGTCATCGTGTTTCTCTCACACATTTCGCTTCCCTTTTCCTGCCACCGCCACCTTCCCTCCCACTTTCTCTCTCTTTCTCTCTCTGTCGAATGGTAAGCGTAAGCGATGTCTCACATACAGAACTTCGTCATCTCCCGCCGAAACGCGACGCGCTCGCGTCAGGAGCAGCTGCGCGATTTGCCAGACCACCCCAATGACGACATTTTTGTTCTGAGCACACACACAGCAAAAATTCAGCCGTCCCCTCGCTCGCACTGCACTTCACACGCGCGGACTCCGCCTCGCTAATGCGTAGTAAGCATGACGATTATTCGTCAGCTGCAGCCGGCTGGTCGCGACGTCAACTGGCAAATATGAGAAACCAAGAGTCATTCGGGGGAGGTTTTAGGGTTTCTAAGAACATCATTCTTGCAAGCCAGCAAGTCGACAGCAAGAAGCACCTGAATAGGTGCGTAAGAGGAAGAAGAGAAGAAGACCACACGCGGACGAGGGCGTTGAAGCCCTTGAGAGTGTAGGCAATTGGAGTAGATCCGAGAACGAGGCGGCATTTCCGGGATTCTTCCGGGATTTTTGCTCGTGCCATGGATTATCCCTTCTCTTGCTCTTGCGCGACGGCGGCCTCATCAATGGATGACGCAGATCAAAGGGAAAAGAGAGTCCAAAGAGCGGAGGAAACGCATTTCATGCTCGCTTGCGAACTTCAGAAAAAGTGCACGTACGTTTCCGTCCAACACTCGATTGCGCCAAACGGAAAAACAACGAAACGTTCTTCTCTCTTCCGCCACGGGGTTCAATGGCCAAGGAAAATGGGCGATTGGGCAATGAAGACGAAGAAAACAGTGAATGTTGAGAGAAGAGCAGAGCGGCGGGGGTAAGAGATGGACGCGACTAGCGCGAACGGGGCGGAGGGCGGCCGCGACGCGATGGTCGAGCAGGACGAGGAGAAGGAGGAGACCGACCAGTCACTTTCTCTCCCTCTCTCTCTCTCTCCTTTCTCTCTCAACAGGCCCACGTCCACCCCGAGCGCACCCCAACCGCTGGCCAGGGCGGAGTTTTCGCACTTGGCGCTTGGCCGCCATCAGGCAATCGGGAGCCGGGCGGGCAGTTGTCGGGTAAACACGCTTCGGCCTTCAGCTTCTCTCCCGATCGCTTCCACTCCACCCCGAGGGGGCTCAACAGGTACGTGTCCGAGTCGCGTCACGGATTGCACGACTTCGAGAAGGAGGATGAAAGATTGAGTGGTTGGGGGTAAAGACTAGCAACCGCCGCCGCCCTCACTCTTTCTAGTCAGAGCTCAGAAGCGCGTAGTGGCTGGGAGCCAAGGCTATGATTGCAATTCATGCTCAAGTGTCTCAGAAGCCGCGCCTCCTCCCACAGCAACAAATTATATGTTCCTCTACTTCGAACACATTTTCTTCAAAAGAACGGAATGACGAAGAGTGTCAAGTTGTTATCCGGAAACATCTACGCAAAAACATCCGATCCTTGTGAATGAAACATGAATTCGACTGAAGGAATAATTAAGCAAGTAGAGCGTAGGGCAAATGTGTCTCGAGGTGAAGACGTACGACACGAGACCTCGAAAGGGGGAAGAGAGAAGGAAGGACGGAGAGCAAAAAGAGGTCTCTATGGGCTGCCAATAGAGGGCGGGACGGACGTCTGGGAGAGAGAGACAGCGGGGACGAGGGCGGCGGCCTACCCGACGAGTGCGCAAAATGGGCTGCTGCCGCGTGTGTCTGGCCAACCACGTGAGGACCCCCGACTCCCGCGCGCCAGCCAGCAAGCCTTCAGCTCGCTGCTTAAAGATCGACACGAGAAGAGTGCGCGTAGTCTGGAATGGGCATGACCACCCTCCCTCCTCCCCTCCTCCATCCCCTCCCTCCTCTTGGCGCCGAGCCCCGAGCTCGTGAGTCCTCTAATGGGCCACACACGCAGTGACTCTCGTCCGTGAGCGGAGCTTGATTCTCGCCAGTACCGCGAACACATTATGGCCACCTCGTCCAGCAACGCGGGGCAGAAACACGCAAGGTTAAAGAGCTTTCTGATTGGTTCTGACAAAGCTGCGGCTTACAAGATCTAGCACTCGAGATCTCTCCGGGGAGAGAGGTGTGACGTACTTCACACAAGTGTTTTTCCGCGTTAATCCATCCTTTTCATCAGTATAATAGCACCTAGCGAGTGCACGGACATCGCGGTGGATTCATTTGTCTTTAGCTTGAAAGCAAAAACTTTTGAGACATCCACCAAAGCTGTTGGTTTCAATGATCTGGTTCACGTGCCACAAGTCGGTTTCACTTTCATGCCTGGGGCTTTGAAAGATGAACCTAGAAACACGAGGTTGGGATGAAGGAAGGGGAACCCGAGGAGAGCAACACGAGGGTGAGGGAGTGAAGGGGGGGGGGGGAAGCACGTGGCTTGTTCAAAGACTTGTGGACTTGTGAATAACACATGGAGCACGCGGGCGCTCGCGCGCGCGCCGTCGTCGTCGTCGTCGTCTTAGTCAGTGGCCCTCCTTCCCCTCCCCCTGCATCGTGATTGAGCTCTCTCATCCTAATGAACACGATTTCACCAAACACCCAGCAAAATGATGTAAGGAGATCAAGAGAAGAGAAGGAAATATGCAGAGGTTCTCATGTGGTTGCCGACGATGAAGAGAGAGAGAGAAGGAAAGGGACATCACGCGCCACACACACGCGCAAACGAGGGCAGTCTCGTGAGGAGCGACGAGAGGGAGGAGGGAAGGACGGGGACGAGAGAAGGGACACGCGCCTTTCGCGCACCCCCCGACGCGCGCTCTTTGGCAACCATCCCGGGGAGGGAGGAGGAGCGCGGCCAGGCCACGCGCCCTGGCCGTCGTCCCAGAAGCAAGCAAACATGAAGGACGCTCACGCGTCACGAGTCGAAGCTAAAGGCCACCCGCCTGAGCGTTGTCGCATCGCCGAAAAGAGAGCGCGCGCGGGGCGCCAGTCTGGCGAACTGCATGAGAAGCGCTTTTTTGTTGTTGCTTTTGAGAAGAGCCGGTAAACTTAGACGAGGGCCATAAAGTGAGTTGACCGGCTTGAAGTGTGAATGAATGCTTTTGCAGTTTGTGTCTTCTCCTTCTCTCTTTGTCTAGTTTAATCAACGTCGTCGCGGAGTCCATCTGGCGACATGAGGATCGACGACAATATGAATAAAAGATAGAGCCTGCCTGGAGCATCGAAGCACACATTCACGAAGAGGCAACATGCCATGAACGCTTGAGAGAGTAAGAAGAAGTCGAAGAGACCACATTCCAATGGTGATTTGTGACGTTTTGTCAATTTCAACAATTCGATGAAACACATCAGAACGTGACTCTTCACACACCGATTAGGAGCCGCCACTCACCGTTTCACTGGTGGGAAAGAAGAGAAAATTCGATCAAACGCGATGTGCGATAAGCTATCGTGTCCGGGGCTGGACAGCGGGCGCCAAGATGGTTCGCCGGTGCCGCCGCGGGCACATGGTCAACGCGTCGCCATATTGACCGCTTCCTGCCACTCCTTCATCATCCACAATTACCGTACTCCAAGTAGAAATACTTTAATCTCACTCGCTACTAGTAAAAATATATGAGAAGGGTGGGGGGGGGGGGGAAGCGGTTGTACGCCTCAATAAAAACCAGTGCAACCGCATTCTTTTCTGGTCGGGAAGAAGAAAAGGAGCGTGCGCGGCGCGTGCGTGGCTGCCGCCAAAAGAGAGAAAAGGAACCGAAAATATCTGACGAAGAAAATCTCTGCTGGCGGGTGCATTCCATTGAGGAGGTTCGTTTCGGGAGGAACCTTTGAAGGCGAGGAGGTGAGACAGAGCCGAAATCGGGGTCAGCCCAGTTCCCCCTTCTCATTCCAGGCGAGCGGAAGTGGAAGTGCGTTTTTTTTTCTCGTTCAATCGCGCACACGCGATCAACAACAAAATTCCTCAGCCGAAACCTTCTCACTTTCTCTCCTGACGGAGGTAAAATGAGACGGTTGCACAATTTAGCTTAAGACAATCGCTTTGGAATTGAAACAAAGGCGAAGGAGAAAGGTTTGTAAGGAGGCGAGATGAGCTGTTGCCCGAGACGAAGGAGAGCGAGACGAGCGACTCATCCGTGGACGCCGCACCACCACCAGCAAGCAATGTCTGCACGTCTCGTTTTCTTCCGACTCATCGTTTGTCTCGGCATGGCACGACGCAGTCCTTGCGAGGAGGAGACGGAGGTCAAAACGCGCGTTCTTTGGATGTTTTGTGAGCCGGAGATTTGATCTACATCTCTGGCTTTCCCCCACATGCCACTCTCTGGCCACAAACATCTAGCACGCTGTGAGCCGGACGCTCTCACGACTCCATTGGAGTCGAAATTTCAGTCTCGTGGCGCGGCACGAGGCAGTTCCCCTGCCTTCTAGTCAAAAGCGGAAATGTCACTTGCTCTGTTTTTAGGCGTCTAGCCTAGAGAGTCTTGCGGGGAACAGCAACAATGCCCTTTCAATTGTTTTTTCGATCCTCACGTCACGAACAAAAATAATCAGGAAGTAGAGAGTGACGGCGGGGGCATGATTGGTATTCGTCGCTGAGGTGCTTCACATGAAGCTTTACGGAAGCCATACGAGAGATGAGCTGTGGAATAGGCACAAATCACACTCTGGTCGAGAGAAGTACTACTAGACACGAGGGGTGCTAAGCCCCCCCCCCCCCCTCCCCTCGCCGACGAGACATTCCCGTGAACACTCTCGCGCACGAGCCAAGAGTGGCGGGAGCACGTGAGCAAAGGAGAGATGTAGAGAGAGAGAAAAGGAGAAAGCGCGAACTCGTCAAAGCCTTGAAGGGGAAAGGAGAGAGTCTCAAACGCAACGAGATCAAAGAAAAACCTCTACTCCTCCCATGGGAGTGGCTTCAGCGTGTTCAACTTTCAATACACACTCTCTAATCTCTCGCCGTAGTGGGAATACGCCAAGGGGGGGAGGGTCAGTGGGAAATCACAGCTGGCCGCGCGTGTGTCGCTCGCCCTTCAAACTTGTCGACGCGCGGGGGATTAAAATTCAAAAGTGAGAGCCAAGAGAAGAAAATAAAAAAATGGAGAAGCCCCACGAAATGCCAATCGAAGCGAGAATTTCGTCGGTTCATTCGAGTGGCGCGGCAGACCCCTGACGCGGGGGCGCCCGCCGCGAGTGCAGTCTGAATTTCCTGGCCCAACGCCAGAGGACTGACATCGAGGCTCGATCGGGCCAGCCAATGAGCGCCGAGCACGATCGGGGCGTGCGGCCGCTCGACCAATCATCATCGAGGACGAGCGCGACACTTTGGCGCGCGGCCAGCGCGGCGGCGCCCGAGGTCGCTGACGTCACTAGACCCCTCGTCTGTCGCCCCTTCTCTTCCCCCTTCGCCTTGCTCGCGCCGCCGCCGCCGCCGCCGACCCTGGCGTCCGCGGCGTTCTCCCTCATGCGCCAAAAAAACGCGCGCCCAGCCAGCCGCGACTCGCCCTCTAGACGAGGGACGGGCCGAGGAAAAAAAACGAAGGGCCGCGGGGTGAACATCCATCTCGCCACCAAGGCATCTCGCCTTGCCACTTCGCCTTGCATCTCCTCCAAGAACACTTCACCGAGTGTTCTCGAAGATCCAGTCGCATCAACATTTCCGATGGTCTCAATGTTAATAGAGACACGAAATTTCGGCAGCTTATTGTCAGACGATTTTCAACAAACAGGCCTTCCTCCACTGACCAATCCATTCTCTTTTCCTCCTTCGTCTTCCACAACAAACGGCATAAATAGACAACATATTTTCCTCCTTCTCACCGACGTGTTTTTGATAAGGAATTTGTCTGTTCAAAGAGCGCATTGACCTTCGAAGAGAGAGTATCATTTGTAAAAGCTCAAGAGTCTGCCAAGTCCCTACAGACATTCCAAGGCAAGAAGGGAATGAATGAAGCGTGATCAAGCTCCACACACAACTCCTTCTCCAACTGGCCATGGGGCGCCGGCTGTTTCCGTCTTTTCGATGAATTCTTTATTAGGAGTCGCGGTCAATTCCACACTCCGGGCACACGTCGGGGGGACTACGTGTGCTCGACCGACCATAATCCAACGGTCATTAAATTCTTCCAAACACAAAATAGGCACAAAATTTCTCCTTGGCACGAAATGTCTGGCGTTTCCAGAGGGATGTGGTTTCTTGTGCTTTGTCCATTCACCGGGAGAGGTCTAAGACTCCCATGGTTTGATCTCGTCTGGCGGCGCGAGAGTCTCAGTAGTCAAAGAGGGTCTCGCCACCTCCCCGGGACTTCCGGTTTTACATCTCTTCTCGCTTAGTCCACCTAGTGCCGTGAGGAGGAGGAGGAGAAAGTCCGCGAGGTGTCAACGCTACTTCAACTATTTCGGACTCTGATGCTGCTGCTGCGGGAAATGTGCACTTTTCTGAGACCTTTCTATTCATTTCTTCAATCAGTAAATACAACATAGAAGTCGATAAATTTAAAATCGAAAACGTCTTGGAAGATTTCAAATCTTGTAAATGTTGCAAAATGGGAAATCGCACAACAGAAGTGGAAGAATATTTAGAGTAAAGAAGTGGAGTGACGCAGAGAGTCCCCGGATGCTGCGACAAGAGCGTCAATGTAGAGCGTAAATGATACCAGGAACCACGGGAGACGGAAGAAAGGGGGAAAGCCTGCAAAGACATCGTCTTATTACTCATTCAAGGCCATTCTGTCTCTGCTCTTGCAGAGAAAGAGAGCTCATTCTCTTCCTCCTGAATGTTTTGCTCATGTCTAGCCAACATTTGCGCCATAAGTCACCACGCGGCCAGGGAAAAGTCGAAAGCAGCGAGCGCCTCGAAGTAGTTTATGGCCGGAAATCCGGCCTCAGTGACCAGAGACCTTGCTCTTTCTCAGTTCTTCCACCTTCTTCCCATGTCTCTACAATGATTTGCAGTCATTGGAGATGAAAGACCCTTTTTTCCCTCTCCCTGCTCATAACCATCTGGCAAAGGAGTTTCCGCGACTAGCACGACAGGGATTTCTTTACTAATGCATTCATAGCTAAGCGTACGGGGCTTGGTGCAATCTCTTTTTGCCTTGCCGTTTTCTGGTCGGCTGGAGCTCAAAAATCATCCAGACCACACATCCTCTCCCTTCCAGCCCGCCTTGGGCGAAGCCAAAGGCGACTTCACCACTCCATGCGTATGTGTGCGCGCGCGAGCGTTTTTCGTTCACAAAAGGCCTCCAGTCTCGCCTTTTTCTCCCTTTCTTTCTCCTCCGCCCACCCAGCCGGGGAAGGGGGAAATGATGCACTAGAAAGGGCAACGGCACCTTTGGATGAGGAGGCGGAGGCCGGCGAGAGAGAGGAGGACGACGACGAGGGAGGGACGAGGAAGCACCCGCCTCAATGACGATGACGCGCGCTTTGTGCTCGGGTCTTGGCGCAGATTTCGTCGACCCACGTCATCTCGCTTTGTCTCTCTTCTCTCTGCTCAACGACGCAGTGGCGCCCACGAACTGGCACCGCTCGAACCGCCGCGATGTCTGCAAATTTTAAAGCATTTTTGAGAAACGAAAGCCAGGTGACATACAGATATGTCGAGTCGGAGGGCGCGAAGGCCGATGGTCCGTGGTACGAGGGCGCAGCGCTGTAGCCACTGGGGCGATCTGAAAACCGCGGGGTTTTCAGTTTCTTCGAAAAACCAACTACCGTAACTGCTTGAGCCGCCATAAGAGTGACGTCCATAAGAAGCGGACGTATCACGGAAGTCGCTGTAGCCGCCGCCACCGCCGCTGCTGCCGACGGACGGAAGCGGATCACGATCACGAGAGACTCTCGCCGCCAGAGAGCTTCAAGCAAACGGACGATGAAACTTCAAATTATGAAATCTTACTCGATGATCTGCTGCTGACGAAGGAGCTGCTCTTGGAGTGCGATGGCGCTGCGCTGCTCGCGAATCTTCTCATCGAGGTCGACGGCTCGACGATCGAATGGAGCCGGACGACGATCGAAGGGCTCACGACGATCAGGGAAAGTGCCACGGCCGCGATTCGACACGAATCCACCACGGGGCGTCGAGAACGGGCGAATTCCTCCTAGAAAACCTTGACTTGAATTCACTTTCCAACCTCGGAATGGTGGGACGGCCGGACGCTGGATTGGCCGAGCCGAGGCGATGGGACGACCGCGTGGCGTGTAACCGCCACGAGTGGAGACCGGCCGACCGCTAGTGCCGCGTGAGATCACCGGACGAGACGTCGCTGATGGAGCAATGCGAGGACGCTTCGAAGCATCGCCGTTCGTCTCGGCCTTGCGCTTGAGTATCTTCTCCTTCAAAAGACGGAGACAGTTGAAAACTCGAGGAGAAGATGAAAACCTTGTTCTCGAGACGTTCCTTCTCACGTTCACGCTTCTCCTTCAAGACGAGTTCGCGGCGTTCCGAGCGTGTTAGAAGCTTCTCAGGATCGACTTCGTCTGAATGTGGTTTATGACTCGAGATGAGGACAACATACTCTCCATGAGATAGACATGGCATTTCGTGCCATCGACCTCGATCACCTGATGAAGGAGATGCGCCATCACCGAGTCCTCGGCCGAGGCGAACGTCACGATTAGACAAGGATTGCTGAAAAGAAGGAAATATTTCTGAGATTCGTTAACTGACAACTAATAAAGTTCATGATTATTGCTTTTACTTACCCATTGGCGTCGTCTTTATGTTCCACCTCGTTTATTGCCTGATCAGGGAAGAAGGGTTGCGTCTTGTTCACATCCAACACCACATCCTTTGGCAGCTCCTAAAAAAGTTATAAGAAACAAAGTGATTTGAACCTTGATAACGAGCTGGTACATGGGCTTACGATGCTTGACAATTCTTCCAAGACGAGCCTCGAAGACGGCCTTGCGGGACACCGCTTGTGGAGCTGCAGCAACAAATTGGTTTGCCGTAATCAAAATGAGGAATTTACTTTGTGGAAGATAGATCTTGATGCGTCTGCCGAGTGGGGAGCGGACGAAGATGAGGTAGCGAAGCGCTTGCGACATGATCGCATTCTCCTCCATGAACGTCAGAACAATTCGACTAAAACCAGTCCTAAGGGGGTTCGAGAGAAAATTCAAATGCCAACCCCTTCGAGTCCTTGCCCGCTTCGACACGCCACGGGATGTGAATATCGACGGTCTTCGCACGGGCGAGAACGCGGTAGATCCATGGATCGTGCAGATCACCAAGTGTAATGTTCTCCATCACCAATTGCTTGCAATCCGCCGGCGATTGGCACACTAAAAAGCACTTTTAGACCAGAACCAGAACTCCCAGAGGCTCAATCCCAAAACATCTAGCGCCAAGGCGAAGAGCAAGCAAAATGCCATTGGTGTTACAGTTTTGTAACATGGCGTTTTGCGCGTAGCTGCTGACAAAGTCTTTCGACTCTTCTCTTTTGCAGCTTTTTTGCAGCTTGCATTTGCAGCTCTTTGCAAGCTCTTTGCATATTTGCGCTCTTGGAAAAGACCAAAAACAAAAAAGCAGTAACGAACGCTTCCACTGAAATTCGGGAGCACCGTCCCAGGAGATCTCGAAGGGCTCCTCCTCTTCTTCGTCGCGTTTCTTGAACTTCTTCTTGCCGGCATCGCCATTGGCGTCTTTGTCGTCGGCCGCTTCCGACTTTTCAACGCCTAGAATGAGGACACGCATGTCGAGACGAAGTGGAACATTATCGTTCGTAATTCCGTTGTAAACTCTCGTCTCCTCTATGAGGGTCACCACTATTGGGACCCCACGTGGTGTCGGTCTGATGATCTCTGGGTTTAGACCGGGAGCAGAAGTGATCTCTGTCTATCGGGGAGAAGGGCGAACAATGAACCATCGACGACTTGGAGTATTCGAGTGGGAAAGGCCCAGCGGCCACAACAATGCCCAGAGATGTCTGGTCAAATGATATTTTGATTTTCAATTCGGCCGACCCGACTCGAGAGCCATGGAAATTGGCTGTGAGACCAAATGGTGAAGATAGTTTAGGCCTCACCCTCACTCGAGTCTCAAAACAGTCTAACGGGGGACTTTCCCGCAAAATCATGGTTTGCCTCAAATAAAGTCTCAAAATTTGTAAGAAAGTTGTTCCAAACAGAAATGTACTGCTCCTAACGCATTCAAAGCTTTTCTTTCCGCAACACTGAGTTGCTCGAGAAAGGGACTGGAAGGGGGGTGGTTCGGAGGATCTTTGAGGTTCATAAAAGCACTCGAACCTTCGCCATCAGCCTTTTCTTCGTCCTCTTCATCGTCTTGTTTGTAGTCGACCTCCTCGAGGTCTTCGCCATTCGGCTCGATGGACTGATTGCCAGCCTTGTTCTCGGAGTCGGCCGCGGCCTCGTCCTCCTCCTCATCCCCAACCACCTCGTCGGCCATCACAAAGTCATCGCCGTCGTCGACGAAGTCGCGTGGCAGTTCGTCGACCTGCGCGACGGACAGCGACGCCTCGCCGTCCTTCTGCGCGAAGACGCGGTGCTTATGCACACGTGATTTGAACGAAATGATCGCACGAAGACCGTTCTCCTAAGAAAAGCAAAGCGTTGATGCCGGCGGTAATACCACAGAGTTGAACAGAATTGAGAGGGAGAGAGAGACTAAGATTATGCCTGGAATTCAATGAATTTGGAGTTCTTGATGCTTTTTTTGCTCCTTCACCGACATTTTGGGAAGAAGAAGGGGGACTCTTGGTCCTGGCATGCAAAAGATGGAGAACTCGTTTCAATAACTTTCATCCTCTTTCCTTTTCGGAAAGGGATGAAGAGAAGAAGATCTTCGGAGAAGCAAAGAAGAGAGGAGGCAAGCGGGCGTGAAGCAACTAACCTCGGTGTCCGAAAAGAGACGCGGAGCGCGAATCACGGCATCCAGGGCTTCTTTTGGCACGTTGAAGTCGCCTTGCAGCAGGCTGTACATCGACTAAAAATTTCCAGACTTTTGCTTCAATCGATTGAACTGACGTCACGGAAGAGCTCGTACTTGTCCTCGAGCATCGACGAGGGAATTTTCGAGACGAGAAGACAACGGCCGAGATCCAGGCCCCTGGGATCGCCTCCATGCAGCGCGTACAGTTCGACCATGCTCACTTGGACTGGCTCTGCTTCGATCTTCTGGAAATCAATCTTATCTTATCTTTGACCTAAAGACTTACCACTTCAGCGTCACTCTCGGTCGCCTCTTGCTTGACTTCCTCTGACGACATCCTTCTTCCCGACGACTTGGAACGTTAGCACTCTCAAATTGCGAATTTTTCTTTGTGCGAATGGCTTTTTTACACAGCTGTACGAGGCGAAAAGGCAAACAAAAAGGTCACACCAGGAAGAGAACGGGGGTGAGAATCTCGCAACCCGGAAGTGCTAATGAACCGCCATCCCAAGATCTCCCCAAAACCTAGCCAACGCTTGCAAATTCAAGCGCGTTGTGCAAGAAAAGCTGCACGACTTTTGTCGGGGGACGAGGGGGGGGGGGACCGCGTTGTCCGCTTTGAATCGATGCGATGAAAGGGTCGGCGTGGCGCCGAACGGGTGTGTTTGCGCGGAACGCGATCGGCGCCTTGTCCAGGAATGTGCTAATATTTACGCGAAATTTAGGCCATCCCAGCTTCCTCAGTTGTAACTTTATGATCGGGGCGTTCGTGACGGCAGTCTTGATTTTTCTCTTCATTTTAAGTCGCATCAAAAGCCCTCAAACTCTTCAAAAGACCCCTTCCAAGGTACCAAGATTTGAATTTGGCGGGAACTTTACTTGTGCACTACTGTAACGCGCGCTGAGAATATTTCGTGCACGCGTGTTTTCGTGTCAGTTATGTGGCGACGTTATGTTTTCGCAAAGAAATCTCTTGCTTCGGGTCTTTCGAACTTTTAATTTCAACAATTTTAGCTCTTCGAATTTGTGTTTCGCATGGAACAGCAACCGACCGAGGCGCCCGCTGCTGAGACAGTCAACCCCACAGTTGTTGCCGCCGCTCCGACTTCCGACGAAAAACCCCTTGCAACTGCATCTGCGCCTGCAGTCGAGATCAAGCTCGACCCTGCAAACGCTGAAGCAGCCCCTGCCAGCGTAGCGTCGGCTTCAAACGGAGACACCACAGCGCCCGTCGCCGCCGCCGTCGCAGCTGAAAAAACCGCCACGACAGAAGAACCACAGGTTGGTTGGAAGAGTGGAGAAAGAGAATGAGGAAACCATGTTTGCAGAAGAACATGGAAGTCGACAACGCCGCTCAAAAGCCGGCCGGCCAGCGCTTCAGCACGCGCTACCTGCGACTCCGTGGTCTTCCGTTTTCGTCCACGGAAGAAGACGTCCGCGAATTCCTCACTGGTACGTTTCTATTCGAAAAAGCCAAACATTTTCACAATAGGTGTAAAAACGGAGACCATCTTCTTGACGCTGACGCCCACCGGGCGTCCGAGTGGGGAGTGCTATGTGGAGGTGAAAGACGACACGGACGTCGAGAACGCCCTCGCTAAGGACAAGCAGCAGATGAAAAACCGCTACATCGAAGGTACATTTTATTAAAGTTAAAAAACAACATTTTATTATAATTGCTATTTAAATTACAATTAGAACAACTAAAATCCTTACTATATATAATCCGCTATGTCTGTGTGCGTGTACACGAGTTTTCAAGGTTTTCGTCCGTAAGTCGCGAAAG
>JAQIXL010001147.1:0-20373 GCA_034700245.1 Poikilolaimus oxycercus
AGGGAATCTGCCCCAAGTACTGCGCCATCGACGGTGGAGTCTTCTTCGAGGACGGAACTCGCCGCCGTTAAGCGGACTTCCTTCTACGGCTCTCACTTTAATGAAGAGAGCTTCGTTGGAGATGCTAAAAATAAAGAGCTTTCAAACAATTGGTAGCATTGCTGTCTAATCTCATGAAGGTCAGGATGGGTCAAGGTGTTAATGAAGGTATGTTGCGGGTCGATTAGAAGATCAATTGAAGTCCTTTCAGTGAGCTGTATTGCGCTTTGATTTTCATTGATGCGTCTCGTTATTGCACCGCGACCCGGCAAGCGATTTGTCTTTGAAATCGAAGACTCGATTAGCGTCGTCGAATCTGCCATTAGTGCGGATGAGATCACTTTGAAGCTTGATTGCAATGAGTCGACAACTTGGAATCTCACGCAGGATTCTGACCAACGGAACCCTTTTCGGCTTTGCCCACTTCTTCGCCTGGTCGCGTTACTCGTAGTTCGCCTACGAACAGGGCTGAGACGGCCACATCACAAGCATCAATGGAGATGGTTGATGATTGGGAAGAGCCGAAAGACGCTGAAGAGTACGACGTTGGTGAATTCGGGGAAGATGTAGGAGAAATGGAAGCGGGAAACTACGAATATGAAAACGACGAAGAGGACTCATCGTCTTCTTACTATCCAAAGCGTAGGTGTATCTTTTTCTTAGCAATCAGCCAAAATTGTTTTTCAGATGTACAATAAATCTCATTCTTCCTCGAGGAGCTACCGCGACACTAAATGTTACTCCCACCGAGGGATTCTGTTCATTTATCGAGAAAGTCTCTCTGTTGGCCATGGCCGATCCATTCCAGCTCCGCCTCTGGAATGAAACAAATGGCATGCGTTTAAGGCCAAGAAACTTCAAGGAACATTTTCCCACTTTAACCGCTGTTCGGGTCGAGATAACAAGAATGCACCATGCATCAAAGTATTTTGGAAGTCAAAATTCATTTATGCAATCGCGACATCCGGAGCTCCTATTGGATTACTTCTTGAGAGGGCTTGCGAGCGCTTTGGTTTAAAGGACGCCCAGAAGTTCGCCTTCAAATTTCAAGGCAAGTTTTCGATTAAATTTCGAAAGAAGACCTTTTCTGTTTATTTTCAGGCATCGTCCTATCACCACATATGAGCGTGGGAGGATGCGGCCTAAAGGACGGCGACTTGGTCGACTTATGGTCGACGGCGTGATCCATACTCAACATGATGTCTGAGAAAGCCCGTTTGACCAGATCGCATTTTTTTTCGTCTGGGTATTCAAATTCCGTTTCCGAACAAGCAAAATAAATTTTGAGTTGTTTGGTCTGATTCTACATTTTCGCACCTCTCCAGCTGCGAATTTCTTGTGCTGTTAACACTTCAAAGATTTGCTTTGAAACGACCAACAGCAATCGCCGTTTGAGATATTTGCGACTTGTTTTGTCCATGCGGCTGTGTGTTGAGACTCGTCCCGGAAAGCGGATCGTTCTCGACTTCGACGACGCCTCAGAAGTCGAAGTCTCAGTTGTCAAGGAGGAAATTCAGTTGAAGCTTCACTCGAACGACAAAGGCTCTGAGGTTTACGCCAGTGAAAGGCCGACGATTGAGCACCGCGTTGAGAGGGCCGTGCTGCCCAGCGATTCGATGATTCCGGCAACTTCCATTTCGCCGCCGAATATTCCATCGGAGAGACTTCAAGTCGAGGAAAGGACTAGCGAAAGAAGAAGCGTTGCCTTAACGCACGGGAACTCAAGGAAGAGACGCGCTGGAGATGCAACGACGCCCGCATCGACTCGGCACTCCAACAAAGATCAGCGTAGAGAATTCGGATACGCCTACCCTCCAAACACTTCCAAGAGTAAGTGACAAGAAGTTTATGAGATGCCAAATTTGCAGAAATGGATGTTTTTCTTCCACATGACGTCACAGCTTCAATCGAAGTGAAAGACGATGAGACCTATGCGACGCTGTCCGATAAGGTCTCCAAGGTGGCATGGATCCCACACAATCAGCTACGCATTTACGGCCCTGAAGGCGGACCCGAACGACTCACCTGCAAAAACTTCGCCCGCTTATTCCCGGCTCTTACCGCACTTCGAGTCGAGGCAACTGAACGTGAAAGCTCGATTCGCGTGAAGTGGCAGACCGGCACGATCGTAGTGAAAGCTAAGCCCAGCCACAGTCTACGATCATTGCGCGATATTGCTTGTTGGCGGTTTAAAATTCGGGGGCACTTCAATGACTACGCCTTGAAGTATCAAGGTAAGAAGCACTTTTTAGTGACGACTAACAAAAAGAAACTTTCAGGCGTATATTTGTCGAATCAGTTGCCCTTCCGCAGCTCTGGTCTGAAAGAGGGCGACGAGGTCGATCTCGCTTTGCGGACTGACTAGAGGCCTAAAGTTTGTGGCTTTTATGATTTAAAAAAAAATGTTGTGTTAAGCTCCGTCTTCGCCGTGCCCAGCAAGCGTAAAGCCTTGATCGCTGGGAATAAAAACTTGAAACATTGATGTTACTTTTCTTCTTCTCCTCTCTGTTTAGTGTCCTAGCATAAACTCTTTACTGCTAACTCTCTGGGAAACACATTTCACAATCAGTAATACAAATGGCCGTCAATGAGATGCTTTGAGCAATAAATGTACGACCCATAGTTTGTGAGTGAAAATCGAATTGAAGGTACAAAGCCATACCGTCTTCCTTACAAAGCGAACCGTTTTTTGATTCTACTTTTTCGCACCTCTTCAGCTGCGAATTGCTTGAGCTGTTAGCACTTCAAAGCTTTGTTTGAAACGACCAACAACAATCGCCGTTTGATATTTGCGACTTGTTTTGTCCATGCGGCTGTGTGTAGAGACTCGTCCCGGAAAGCGGATTGTTCTCGACTTCGACGACGCCTCAGAAGTCGAAGTCTCAGTTGCCAAGGAGGAAATTCAGTTGAAGCTTCACTCGGACGACAAAGGCTCTGAGGCTTACGCCAGTGAAGGGCCGACGATTGCGCATCCCGCTGAGACGATCGCGTTGCCCAGCGCCCCGATGCTTTCGGCAACTTCCACTTCGCCACTGGAAATACCGCCGCCGGTAATTCAAGTGGAGGAAGGGACGAGCGAAAGAAGAAACGATCCTTCAACTCAAGGCATCTCAAGGAAGAGACCCGCTGGCGATGCATCGACGCCATCATCGCCTCGACACTCCAACGTGGATCAGCGTCGAGAATTCGGATACGCGGAACCTCCAAACACTTCCAAGAGAAAGTGACCAGAAGTTTATGAGAAGCTCAAATTTGCAGAAATGGATGTTTTTCTTCCACATGACGTCACAGCATCAATTGAGCTAGAAGAAGACGAGACTTATGCGTCGTTGTCCGACAAAGTTTCCAAGGTGGCTTGGGTTCCATACAGCCAGCTTCGCATCTACGGTGCTGAACCCGGATCTGAACGCCTCACCTGTATCAACTTCGCTCGTTTGTTTCCGACTCTCGCCGCACTTCGAGTCGAGACAACTGAACGTGAAAGTACGATTCGAGTGAAGTGGCGGACCGGCATGATCGTGATCAATGCTAAACCCAGTGACTCTTTGGGATCTTTGCGCGATATTGCCTGCTGGCGGTTCACAATTCAGAGGCAGCACTTCAAAGACTACGTCCTCATGCATCAACGTAAGAAATATTTTCAGTGACAATAACAGAAAGAAACTTTCAGGCGTATATTTGTCGAATAAGTTGCACTTCCGCAACTCCGGTCTGAAAGAGGGCGATGAAGTCGAGCTGGTTCTGCGGACGTAGAGGAATAACTTTTGTGTCTTTTATTGGTTTTTCTGAATGTATTTTCCTTCTTCTGTCTGTTTGGAGTTCCGGCATAAACTCTTTACTGAAACTTTTCGGGAAACACTTCTCAGAATCAGTAATACAAACGACCGTCAATAAGATGCCTTGAGCAATGAATGTACGGTCCATAATTGCGAGTGCGGCGGAAATCGTATTGAAGATACAATGTCATTCTGTCTTCTCGGACAAGGCGAACCGTTTTGCGTCCGTGGTGGTGAACTTCTGCAGTTGTGGTAGTGATCAACTTGTTTAGAATGTCCGACAATTTGATTATATCGCCCGGGGAGAGCCTTATTAAGGCAAAATGAATTTCCTTTTCAGCATTGCCCCATTGTCTTAGAAACTCGCCGGCACCTTCGGGCGAAATGTCTGACAAACAAATTTCGAGTTCTTTCGCAGAAAAGCTTGCGAGATGTTTATCCGTCACACCCATTGATCCATAACTGTCGTGCGTGAGCTCCAAGGCGTGAACTGCGTGCACGATGGGATCGTCGAAGAAGGAACCAGGCAATTCGGGAAGTTTTTCAATCGCCAGCGTGTAAAGGTGAGGAAAGTTGTGAAGAATATCGAGAAGCGTTTTCGTTTGAAACCGCTCAAAATCAAATGAAAACCAGGACCCAAACAGGCATTTTCTGAAGCTAGGCCTCGGCTGAATATAGCGGAAAAATTCAATGCTTCGTGGAAAGCGTTCTTCGAACGTTTGCAGGCAATGTGTAAACATTTGAAGAGTGAAAAACAGAGGCTCAAAATGCCGAAAAATTATGGGAAAGAGGCTATTAAAAATTGCCTCGTGTACGATGTTTGTGAAAAAAGCGACCACAGGATATCCGTATGGATGACGACGGTAATGGAATGTCGCTCCTTGAAGGTCGAGCCGTGTACAATTCTTTCGTTGACATTCCTCAAAGACCCACTTTTCGTTCAGTCGAGTCAACGTGCGGCGTTCTCGGCGATACTGATCTAAGCGTTGAACTCCGCTGACCTCTTCAGCACGAAAATTGTGCGGATAGCGCCAAAACATCATGAAATGTCGCTCCGATGTAGACGTCACTATCCAAACTTCCAAATGATGAAATTTCTTGAGTCTATCACTAAATCCATTGATGTGTTCATCAAGAGTGCGATGTACGCGATGAAGGCGTGCCAGACAGCTTAAATCACAAAACGCTAGGATCCAGCTTAGGAGTTCCGCAGGCAGAGATGTCAAGCTGGCAGTCATTTCTGAGTGGCACACAAAGACTGGCAGTATTTCAAAATTCTGTGTACGTAACATTAATTCACACTTTTCACGAAAAGTGCAAATTATTTGGGACAAAACTTATGAGTTCAAGAACTTTCTCCTTTGACGGAGGGACGCTTCATAGGTTTTATTTATGCGTCTAACTATCGAAACGCGGCCGGGGAAGCGAATTCTCTTGGAGTATGATGACGATTCGACGGAGATCATCGAGGCCGTTATTGAAAAAGACGAAGTTAGCTTCAAGATGGAGCGTCCAGTTCAAAAACTATCTCTAGCAAGTGCAGAAGGTCAACCTATGCTTTTCGATAGGGGCACACTGTCCAATGCAACAACTACCCATTCAATAATCGTCAACCCGGAATTTGAAATGGGCCCAATCATCAACAGAACAGTTCAAGAGACTACTAGAAAGGAGCCACTTGAGGAAGAAGTTGCAACTAAAGAAACAATTGAAGAAGTCATTGAAGTTCTGCCCACTGCGCAAGATGGTCACCGGTACCATAAACCAGCTAACCCACAAATCAAAAGTTAGCGATTCATAAGTCTTGTCTAATCTCACAATTTCAGAAATGAGTGTATTGCTTCCCAGTGGAGAAAGGGCTACAATCGACGTTGAGCACAAAGATTCCTATTTGAGAGTCAGGGACAAGGTTGCTTGTCTGGTGGGCCTCGCGCCCAAGCACATTCGTATCTTCGGAGAAGGCGGTTCACCGATTCACTATCTTCGTCTTGATAATTTCTCCTGGCTCTTCCCGATGTTCACCGGGCTTCGGATTGAAATCGGCCATTTCGAAACCAAAATTCGAGTTTTCTGGACATGTCGCTGGATCGAGGTCACGGTGAGGAAACCCAATGCCGCACTTTCTAAACTGCGGGATCATGCCTGCTGGGAATTCGGCCTTTCAAACTCGTTCGAATATGGTCTCGTCTGTAACGGTCTGATTTTAATTTATAGCGAACAGTAAGTTTTCAGGCAAGCGTTTATCGTCGCGAAAAACGTTTCGAAACAGCGGGCTGAAGGACGGCGACGTTGTTTTTCTGACGGAAGCCTTTAGCTACTGATTTTATCCTCAGTTTAAAATATTTTGTGATCGAGGAGCAATGACGCAAACTAAAGATTCATTGCTCAATGTCGCATATTGTTTGTCTCACTCTGTCGCTGGAATTGCGCTACATTTCACACTCATAAAACGTAAAGTTATTTTTCACACTTCGTTGTTTTCGCACTAATAACAAGCTGCAGTAAGCCTTGTTGGCATTTCAAATTCTCTCGATGCGTTTAGTTATTGAAACTCGACCTGGGAAGCGCCTCTTACTCGAGTATGAGGACTCGGTTACACTGGTCGAAGCCTCAATTGGGGTGGATGAGATCGGGCTGAAGCTTCCCTTCGTAGAAGAATCTTGCCTTCCTGCTCATCACCGCATGTCCGAGTCGGAGCCCTTTTCAACCGAGACCGATTTGCTATCCAATGCTGCCACAATTTCAACTAGCGCGAACTCTGTTGTTTCAACAAGTGCCAGTGAAGTATGGATAGATCAACAAACAAGCGACTCTACTGTTCTTCGTAATCAACTGACAAGGAACATTTGCGTATTCGACGAATCAAACGTTCCGCCAATCAAAGGTTGTCGATTTTTAACTTTTTCAAAACAGAATTTAGAAATTCGCCTTTTTCTTCCGAATGGGAAAGTGACCTCGGTAACTTTGGATGACACGGAGACTTACCGCACACTCACCGAGAAAATTGCGTTGATTCTAAAGACGGATCCCAAGCTGCTTTGTTTACGCAAAAACAAAACAATTGTCATTACAGCAAACAATTTAAAACTGCATCGTTCATCGTTAACTGCGCTTCACGTCTCCAAGACGGCCGAAGTTGCATGTGTTTTTCGAGTGTTTTGGGCGTCGAAATTTATCAACGTCGCCTCGAAACCAGACACCCGTTTTTGGACGCTGCGTAACATCGCTTGTTCACGTCTTAATTTACGAAGGAGTCGTCCGTACGTTTTCATCTTCAAAGGTTTTTTATCATAAGAACTTTGCAAGATTGATTTTAGGCAAACGTTTACTAGATAATGCGCGATTTCGTACCAGCTCTATCAAAGCAGGGGACGAAGTTGAACTTGTGCGACGTGTTGATGTTAAGAAATTCACTATCGTTAAACGAGAGCCGATTCGAAAGCTCGAATTTCATAAAGATCAGCAATTCGAAGAAGTTTATAAGGAATCCGAGCAGCCAACCCGTGGGCATCCGATTAGAAGTAAGAGTTTGTAAAGCGCTTGATCATTGACCTAATTCAGAAATGGATATCATTCTCGATGGACGTGGAAGATCTTCAACTGACATCATGGATAATGAGACTTTTGAAACTTTTATTGAGAAAGTTTCGCTCGTGGCTCGTTTGGCGCCCAATCAAATGCTTCTCCAGTCAGTGGCTCAACGCCGCCTACTTCACGCCGTCAATTTCACCTCATTTTTCCCGCGCTGCAAGTCAATTCGAGTCTCTCGAATAGGAAGTGCGGAGTGTGTTGGCGTCGTCTGCGGCAAGAGATTGCTCTACGCTTCATTTGACGAATTCACTTCCTTCACAAAGATACGCGATAATATTTGTGGGCGTTTGAACATTTTGAACGTCTCCAACTATGCACTAGTGCTTCAAGGTTGATTTTGAGACGAGAAACAAATGCGACTTTTTCAGGTAAACGTCTGAAAAATTGCCAGCCCGTTCTCAATGCGAGGATCAAGCCAGGAGACACACTGAAACTTGTGAAACTAATGCGTATCTGTTGTCCTGCGTCTTGTGAATAAATTTTTTTTAGAATGTCTTGTGACAGTTGTGGGCTGATCGTGCAGGCTATGATGTGCTGTGATGCATCGTTCCAATTGGAGCAATAAGCCGGCGGCGTCGATCGAACGGGGTTCGAAGACCGCGCCGCGTGGTGATAAAGTTGGCCGGGACGGCTCTTTAGTTGGTCCAGTTGACAAGAGCAGGCACAAAGGAAGATGTGAGACGACACACACGGGCGCCCCCTTTGAAGCTGTTCGTCGGTCTTTGGAACCCTCAGTATGATACTTCGAAGTTTTCGTGCCTATTGTATCCAGCGTTCTTCATTCATTGGCTTCTTCGGAAGGCAAGGGAAACGTGCACACGACACACTTTTCGTGATAATGCCCTTTGCCCGGCGAATCTAATGGCCACACCCAAAGAGACCAGCCGCTGGCCCAACAGAAACACGCCGTCTTCTGGAATAATTCATTTCTAGTTGTTCCTGTCAGCGTTCCTTCAAGATCGTTAGTCCCATTAGATAACGTCAGCTAGACTATTTGAACCAGCAATCGACGGCGTATATAAGGCTCTACTGTCTCAAGGAATCAGTTCGCTCCTTCTCAGTAATCGTCATGCGGCTTCAATCCTCACTAGGTATGCCTCGGCTAATTTATCAACCCTCTCCTTCAGTCTTACTGGCAATCTTCGGAAGCTCCTTTGGGCAGTACTCTGAACGGCAATGCCCTTGTCGAGTTGAGTCAATCTGGTTGGATATCGTGGCCGTCATCGACAATTCCGCCTCAATGACTTCACAGGGTCTCGCTCAGGTTTGAATTTTGCTTCTTCAACCAACAACAATGTCAATCTTCAGGTCGCCGCTAACTTGGGCACGATTATTGGCCAGATGTCGATCTCACAGACTGATGGCTTCAACTCTCGCCTCTCGATCGTCTCCTATGATACGACTGCAAGCATCTCGGCTGATCTCTATGCCTACAACAGCGTCGACGAAGCCTTCAACGGGCTCTATTCAATCCGAGCGACGAATCAAGAGAGTGTCAACATCGAGGATGGTCTCCAGAAAGCGAGCGCCGTTCTAAGGAACTCCCATGCGAATCGCACTAACGCCAAGACGGTTGTCATCCTCTATTCTAGTGCTTACAGGTAGACAAACATTTTGAAGAAAATTCTTTGCAGTTCGGGTGGCTTCACGGATCCTCTGCCAATTGCTCGCCAGATCAAGGAGTCAGGCACGGCGATCATTACCGTGGCCTTCACACAGTCGACCACATCCGACCAAGCCACAAGGATCTCCCAACTCGCGTCCCCCGGTTTCGCCTTCAACTCCAGTGACACCAACGTCACTGGCGAGATCTTCGACGCCTTCTGTCAAAGTTTGTTTGGGAGAAATACTGAATGTGAGAAACGAGTTTTAGTAAACTGCTACTGCCCGCCGAACTACGCGCAACTCACGAACAACTACAACAATCCGACGAGGAAATTTGGAGAATGCGTGCGTTATCAAGATATCGAAGCCGGCTGGACACAAGCAAAGTTTGCGTGTCAGGCTAACCAGGACTTCCTCGTCCAAGAGTATTCTGAGATGAAGCGCGCCTTTCTTCAAGGTTCAAAAGCAATTAAAACGATGACAATTCAGCTTATGTGCCGACTCTATCGACCTACGACAGGACGGGCAAGTGGTTCATTGGTCTGAGCTTCAATCAAACTCTCGGGCAATATGTTTGGCAAGGGCCAGAAAATCGTCTTTATGAAGTCAGTTCATCCGTGTCTGTTATTGTATTCTGGGGCTTTCAGCTCGGTAGCTTTCGACCTTGGGGCCCCGGCTTCCCTAACACGGTCTTCGGCAACGTCGTCCTCGAATACTACGGCGAATGGGAAAACGAAAAGGACTTAACTGTGGCGAATCGCTACATTTGTCAAAAGAACACCTGCGACAGCGAGACGTTCTGTCCATTCAATCCGAGTGCTGGGTACAAAGCATAGTTTTTTTAATTGTGAAAACAAATTCTCTGCTGTGCGTAATAAAACATTTCAAACGTTTAAATGCTGTAAATAAGCGAGTTTTATCTATTGTATAAGCCCGAATTCGTCGTGGCTGACGGGGCTCCGCTTCTCATCCTATGATCCCGTGAGCGACATGAGATGGGGAGAAAAACTGGAAGCCGCCTTCAAATCGCCATGGGAATCATCAGGCACTTAGCGCTTTTAAAAAGAGCAGTTGTCGTCCCGTGCGACGAAGTGGAGAAGAATCATAATAAATCCCATTGCGTGCACGTTGTCTCGTCTGGCACGCGGGATGTTCCAGACACACGCTCTTTGCTTCTCTCTTCTAGGAATTCCAGAGGTTTGTCTGACTGCTTCATATTGTCCTCTAGACAACGGCCGTTGTTCTCTTTTATTTCATTGAAAATGGAGCGGCTCCAAATGGATCGCTCTTCCAGAATATCGACCTGGACAGCTGCCTCATCGAATGTGCGGTAGTTTGTTCAATGGAAATCGAATTAAACGGCCTATTGTCAGGCGACTGCGGAGTGCTACGGTGCGAGCTACTCGACAAATGAAATTTGTTCTCTCAACACGGAAGGTGTAATTTTCTCAAGAAAATTTTATTAACTGCAGGCAACGATTATGTTGCAAATGCGCTTGACAGTGACTATTACTACGCAGTGCGAAAGATGGACTCAAATTCCACATTGTGTGATGTAGCAGACACATCGGTTGCAATAACCTCGACGGGATCTACATCAACTGAGAAGCCAACGGCTGAAATGACGAACTCGACTACCCGGAAGCCTTGCCCGTCTTATTGGGGACTGAACGGCGATTACTGCTATATGGTTACTCTCTTATTGCCGCAACAAATGAGTCATAGGTCTCCTTTTTTAGAAGATTTTGCCTTAAATGTGCATACCATATGTTAATACCATATCCTGGGGTACCAAAAATTCGAACTCATCTTGCAGACCATCCTCCAGCTATGCATGGATGCTCGCGTCATGTGTAACAAGCAGGGTGGTGATCTTGCTACCATTGAGAATGCTGCAATCAACGCCTATGTTAACAGTTTGAACATTCCTTTGAAAGCAATTCTAAGGCATTCGGTCTGGAACGGAGCCGTGCATTGGGCTGTACAACGAGGCGGCGCTTAACTCTTCCGATGGACAAGACTTCAAGTGGCTTGATGGATCACCAGTCACCTACACCTCTTTCCAAACTACGCCATATCAAGGAAACCCAGCCGAACCCAACAATCTAGGCTATCCCTCGAATCCGGTGCCTGTCTTTTCAAATTGCTAATTGTAAGAATGGCAAAATTGCAGGAAGCCTGCGTGAAAATGCTGGACAATGGGAACTGGGCCGACATCAGCTGTGCCAACGCGGTAAATCTTTTCCAGAATGATCAATTTAGAAACTGTTTCAGACGGGAGCCATATGTCGAAAGAAGAGGAACTGATTGGGAACTTCCCTTTCTTCCTTCCACCCTCTGAATATTGTACAATAGATCTTTTCAAAGACTTCGCTTTCTATTACAGAAAGCAAAGAATAAGAACTAAAATTCGCTAATTGCGTTTCGAACAGAAAGGAGCGGGGTTTGACAACCTCAGATTGTTCTCGGCAGAAGGCAATTCACTCCTCGCATATTGGTACAGTGCATGGAGTATGACCGTTATGTCGCAATATTTGCCTTCAGACGGTGCAGTTAGTTTAACGCTGTACATAGTGTGTCGCCCACTGCCTAGTATCTTGCTTATGTGAAAGATTGTTCACGGAATCGATTGCGACTGTCGGTGAACACGAGCAACTGAAAACGACATCGTCGTACAGTGTTTCTTCATTCGCAAGTAGAACGACAACAGCCAAAGCGAGTATGCCCGCATTCTCAGATCCTCAAACTAGACGTTCATCTCGTCAACTAGCCATCAAGACGAGAGCCAGCCGATTTTGACGCCTCCTGTAACTACGCCTTCAGAGCCAACTAAGGGTTTATGGCGACGATAAATGAGAAAGAAAGAGCTAGAAACTTCACAATCTACTGCGACGTCCACGATCATACCAAGCACAGCGACTTTCAAGACGCTCCCTTCGACACCTTTTACCACAACATTGGCTTTGAACTCTGATGGTCGGCGAGAATAAACTTCATTTCTGATTTCACACAAACCATTTCCTTGCAAAGCAAGCACAGATTAGCACTTTCGTGTGCGAAATTATCTACAATAGTTCGCGTGCTTTCTTCTAAATGTTCCGTCGATGCATCTTTCGACATGCGAGTTGTTCTTGAGATCCGTGCTGGAAAGAGGCTGGCTCTTGATCTCGGAAAGGATTTCGAAACGGTTCACTGTTCCATTCGCAACGACGCAATTTTTCGATAGACGACGATCATCGTGATTTCGGTTTGTCTTCTTCAACTTTCTTTAACATCAGCCATTTATTTAGTTGCTTCGCCATCAACGATCAATGAAGAATTCACATCAAAAGAAACTTCTGAAGAATCACCCACTGTCAACGTTGCCAGAAACGTGACAGCAACAACAGCATATGAAGGCATGTTGTCGAGCATTTTCTTCGACTGACCAAAATTACAGAAACCGTTGATGACGCCTGGAGCAGTGTACTCACAGTACGTTTGCGTCTTTGGCCAAACATTTCACGAAAACGCATGCGGATGATCAAAATCCTTACCACTTCATGGGACGACTTGTACTCAATAATGGAGAAGATCTCGAAAGCCACGGGAATTGCGCCCGAGTCTCTATTACGATGATGGTTTGACTTTTTGTAGCATTTCCGAGAGAAAACGATTGCAGAAACACGAATTGAGGACAGCTACTGGGACCCTTTGATTCTCTTTGAAGGGATGATAAAACTCAGGCTCAACAAAGTGACGAAATCCTCACGAATAAGTTTTCTTGACGGTTACGTTGCAAAGGCTGGGTGGACCAGAAATTCAACAGTCTTCAACATCAAGCAACCACTGTATGAACGCTTCGGTTACACAACGGAGAATCAGAGGCTATTTGTGAAAGGTTCGCTTCCTTCTTGGTCATGAAGAATGTTCAGGAGAACTTCTATCCGATTGTCAAAAAATGTTCGGCGTCCCATTTGGTCATCACATAGAGTTGCGAATTGTCGCTCCGGGACGAGGCTAGTGGAAATGAAAAGGGCTATTGCAGGCACCCATCATCAACTGCGATATTAATCTCGTCGTTTCGGAATTCTTTGGAGACAAAGAGAAATAATACAGTGATAAACTTGTGCACAAAGATTACAACAGGGGGAAAATCTTGTCGTTCAGTGTCGTCTTTACAAGATTTGTTGCACTTCTTCGTTGGTGACTATTAACACTTTCAAGTGCGAAGCGATGGGACTAACGACTTGCTTGTCAATCTTTGTGTGATTGTTCATGAGAGTTGTTGTGGAAACGCGGCCCGGAAAGAGGCTAGCCCTCGATCTCGGAGACGATTTTTCAACCGCGCACTTCACGATTAGAAAGGATGAAGTCTCAGTGAGACTTTTTGACGCTTTTCCTTCGCCTTCACATGTCGAGACTGCAGCTGGATGTACTGTTGCTCAAGAAACGCTTGCTTTAGCCGACGCTTCTCCCGACAAAGCGCCACAATCCTCTTCAGGTAGGATCCAGTTAAATTTCTTTCAAAGAGCGTGCTTAGAAACAGAAGATGACGCTTCGAGTAGTCAAGTGGAAGTTCTCTTTCCTTCTGGGCCAGAAGACTCCCCACAGCGAAAGAAAATCCGCACAACACCGTGGGATGACTTGTTATCAATCATGGAGAAAATCTCGGAAGCCACGGGAATTGCGCCAGAGCTGCAAAGCCTCTTCTACAATGACGGTTCTTCCTAGCCTCTAGAGCTTATCCTCAAAATAAATTTCAGCACAAACTCGAATTGACGACGAAACATGGGATCCTTCGGTTCTCTTCGAAGGAGTGATCGTAGTCAAGCTGAAGGAGGATAAATTTACTTGCCAGATCCAGTTTCCTGACGGCTACATTGCAAATATTGGATTTGAACGAAGCGCTCGCATCATGAGCATCAAGAAAAGGCTTTTTGAGCGCTTCGGCTGCTCCAAAGAGAGTCAGGAGCTATTTGTCGAAGGTTTGAACTTTCATTGACCGTCATTTTTTTCAGGCAAACAGCAACCCGATCGTCGAATGATGTTGCATGTTCCAAGAAGTGTCAATCCCATTGAGTTGCGCATCGTCGACCAGGAAGAGGCTATGCGAACGAAGAAGGGTCCTTGTGGTCGAACGCCCGTCTACTACGGCGATATTGCTGATGTACAGTCCGAGATCTTCATTGATAGCGAGAGAAATTCATCTTAAATGAAAATTGAAATGAAATTGACGTCCAAATGAGAATGGTAAATGTGTTTCTTCAATCCAGCTTTCTCGAGTTTTACGTCGTTGGACATGCAACATTTGTTTCTGGTGCATCTTTGGTTCACATGTTATGATTTAGTCGGTTTCAAAGAAAGTTCAATTAACATTTATGTTAGTTTAACTTACTAATCTCGAGGCGTTTCTTCATTCAATGACTTTTTGATTGCCATGACTAGCGCTTACGTTTCTCGACTTTCGCTTACCATTCGAGAGTTTTTGTTGTCAATCATCTGATCTTTTTTCCTAGGCAAACAATTGAGGGGCTTGATTAGAAATCATCGCAAATGGGCAATTTTCAGAACCTGAAACGACCTTCTTCCCCCTATCTCCCGCCAGTCTTCCTCATCCAGGTGTCGATAGACCGCCAAGTTTTCCTGCTTGGCTTCCCCCTCTGCGACCCCCCGGCCGTTCGTTGACGGGGCGGGCGGAGTGAAGGGAGATGCCCCTTCACCGACAGTTTTGCCCCCTTCCCACTCACTCAAGGCAAGAATGCGCTGGCGACGTCGTCGATTGCTCCTTGTCGCCCTCCTCTTTTTACTCTCTTTTGTCTGTTTTACGCACTCGCTCGTTGACGTGGCTCTCGGCGTTTTGGCAACGGGCCGGTTCTTGCTCACCTCACAACGTGAGTCTTGGCTGAAAAGGTGAAGAAGAGGGCATTTTAGGCGGAACCGGCTTCCTGCTCGATGAGGTCGACCTCGACTGCGGGCCGCTGCTTGCAAACACAGGCAATTATGAGGAGTTGGAGGCCTTCCAATTTGATACGAGACCCGTCGAGAGACGATTGATGGAGGCAACTGATTTGTGAGTTGAGGGGGATGCGTTTTGAGTGACTCATTTGTGGCAAATGAAAGAGTCGGGAGGTAGTCATGGCGATATCCCGTGGGCAAACAAAAAGATGGAAACTGAAACAGTTTCATGAGTTTCGACGCGTATTCTTCTGTTCATTTGGGCGATTATAGTGATCCGAATCGACTGTGAGTGGTAAGAAGAATTGTTAGTTTCAAAGCGTTCTTTTGCTGTCTTCTTTTTGTCTACCGAATTAGATACTTGCCAGTGTTCGTCTTGCAAAAGTTTGCAGTTTCTCAAAGTACGCAATGTGTTTCGGAAGATTTAATTCAACTAGTCTTACGGAGGTGGATAGTTGTCGTCTTCGGGATTTGACCAATATTGTCAGAAGCTTCAAACTTTTCGATGTATTGCATTGCCTCCAAAAGGCAGGTTACTCGTGACCTTTCAAGCGAACGTGAAAGTCTCGTGAAAATGGCACGCACAGCTTTTGCCCTCGCGCGCCCTTTCGCAACAAGGTGGCGCCTCTGCCCGAGGCTGGCTAAAACCGGTCCGCCACGCTCACAATCAGGCGACAACAAGGAGACGCCAGGAAATTCTCTTTTTTTCCTTCTTTGTGGTGAATCCTTGAGCAAAACCAGGAAGCAAATCGTTCGAACGTTTAAACACGGCAGAAATTGATTCGACTTCCTTCCTCTTCAATTGCTAATTGAATCCGGAGAGGTTTTAGTTGCAAGACGCTCCACGAGACCTTTGAGTTCCCAGCGGAGCCGAGGTCCCAAGAAGAAGCCGACTTCCCGCTCGCCTATGGAATCGTCATTCACGACAATTTGGTGCAGGTGAGTAAGTTTCGATGCCATACCTTTCTTCAAATACCTTACCGTTTGCAATCGGATCTCTGCATGTTGTAAAAAATTACATTAACTTGCGATGCGTTTCGTAAAGCAGCGTTTAGTTTTGCCACACAACCCTTTCAATTGGGTAGCGAAAAGTAATCAGAGCTTGCAATTTATGTCAACTGTGCTGTATATTTCAGTTTCTGCTAATGCTCTCCAGCATCTACCAACCGCAAAACGAATACGCCGTCGCTGTGGATGGCGGCAGCAGCGAGGACTTCCGACGACTCGCCCTCATTCTCCCGAATTGCTTCGACAACGTTCACATCTTTGTGAGTTTCATGGTTTGGGTAATTTAGCGGAATATGGACGAATTTATTAGTCGGTTGTTTTCGTAGCGTCTACAAACAAGAGAAAACACTCAATGCCTCATGATTCTCTTTCCACGACAACACCTGAGACGCGATTTCTTCGCCTTTCTTGCCAAACATTCCAGGCGCGCCCTGTTTCCCGTTGCACTTTGATCGGCGTGTTTCCAACGTCATTGGCAAGTGACTCAAGGTCTGGGCACCTAACGGGTGGCACTTTGGCGAGGAGAGAATGTTCTCGGAGAAATTCTCTGAAATGCCAAAGGGGCACAAAGGCGTGAAATATTTCCCCTAGGTAACCGAGCCTGTTGCAGACGGTCGGAAAAGTTCGATGGTGTGGCGTGGAAGTGATGGACGCCGTTGTCGCCACTCTCCGCTACCTCACCGCGAGACCAAGACCCTGGCGATACTTTCAGGTTCGAACTCATGCATTTAAAACGGAATCAAACTCTGACAGCCTCGTTTTCAATTCCAACCGAAACCTTTTTGAGAGTAGACGTCATCTCCGAACGACTTATTCAAAACATTTTTCAACTAAACCAAAGTTAAAAGTGTGAAACTCAACGAGAGCCAAACTAGCAAAACAATTTTGAAACCCTGTAGTCCGTGCAGTAAGTGACACGAGATTGAATCTTCATAGATTGAGAATGAGAGAAACTCATTTCTTGACAACGACAAGTGAAGAACACTTTCAGTATCTCTCAGGCGTGGATGCACCGCTGAAGACGAACCTCGAAATGGTGCGCATCTTCAAGGCTCTCAACGGCAGCGCCAACGTTGAGGTCAGTCGAATGGAAGCGGAACGACTTCTTGGTCACCAGGTTCGCTCTTTTTCTCATTTGTAAGCAGTCGATTTCAGCCCTCCGAATCCCCACTTCCTCTCTTCAAAGCGTCTCTCTCGGCCACATTCAGTCGTGAGACGGCAAACTTTCTCATGTCCAACAGCATCGTCCAAGAGCAGCTCGCCTTTTTGAGAAAAACTCACTGTCCTGATGAGTCAATGTGGCTGACGTTTCTTGGCAATTCAAGAGGTTCGTCCTTTCTTGCACTTTCTTCACGGCGTACTTTTAGTTCTTCGAGCTCCCGGTTCCTTCAATGCCTCAAGATGGCTAGAAAGGCGAAGCGAACTTCACCTGCGGCCCTCGCTGACATCACCCGACTCGACCTATTACATCGCTCGATATCAACTTTGGAATCGAAGAGAATGTCGAGGTTTTGCCCTTTTTGCTTTCTTGAAGTGAAATGAGTTTCAGGTGAAATGAAGTCTTACTCCTGCGTCTTCGGCGTGGGCAACGTGCCTGCGCTGCTTGCAAGTCCGCATCTCATCGCCCACAAGTTCTACATGAATGTGCAACCGGCTGGCTACTTCTGCGTCTTGAAGGTCGGCCTGATCGACAATCCGTTGGAGAAGAAAGTTTAGGAAATCCAGCGACGAACAAGGAATCCAGTAAAAGGCTTTGCCACTTCTTTGTACAGCGAGCTTCCCTTCGTGAAGCTTCAACGAGGCATCAGTCTCGACGCCATTACAAGCCGACTCTAAGAGATACTACAAACGATTCAAGTCTAGTCGAAATGATTGATCTCTCAGTGCCATGTCCTTCACGAAGTTCTAAGCTGCTCAGGGAAGCCCAGCGATAAATGTATGCTTCAACGAATTCAAATAAACTTGTGCGCACCGTTGTCGCGATTCGCTCCGTTTGCATCGCGGAGGAAGAAAAACGGTTAGTGATGAATGAATAAGTTTCATCTGCGAGAGGTTACTACGCGCCATTTCAGACGACAATCGACCGACTTCACTTTTGGCCAGTTTAACGTTCTATTTCGAGCTAATTGAATAAGAATTTCATGACTCATTAATTTCGTTCCAGACTCATTAATTTCGTTCCTATGTGTTTCTGCACTAACACAATTAGTATTGACGTAATTCGTTCTAATCGACGGACTTTCTGCGAGTGCAATTTATTAAGCGGATCTTGAAAAATACGACGATGTCGGTTCAACACTTGCACAATAACCAAAGCGCTGAAACATCAAGTGGATTGGCCTTACAAAAGCCGTTCTGAAACAAGTTCTTCCCTTGCGATTCGCTCGCCTGTAAGGTTTGACTAGAGCAATCTGAAGAACGGCGTTGACGGAAGAATGCAGACCAAATATCGTTACAAGATAGTAAGACAACTCTAAACCTCTTCGTGGCTAACTACAATAGAAAACATGCCTTGCATTTCCATCCAACCGAAAGACATGAGAACCAAACCGACAAGCACAGGGCCTGCATAAAGAACAAGTGGCACGGCTGTCTGATGACTATTTTACTAACAAAACAGAGATGGACCTGTACAAGAAGAGCGAAAGTAAGACGGTGGTGCATCTTGTAGTTGATTGGACTCATGTATTTCCGTTGTCGACGAAGAATAAGCATAATTTGCAGAATGGAAAACCCAGCCGTGCCAAATAAGAGCGCAAGTCCAATTGGAAACATGATCTAAATCTTAAAAGTCATTTAAGTCGTCAGAACAAATTCAGACAAATGTGAACGGATTCCAAAGCGGTGTGAAATCCGGCTCCCAGATATCGAAGTTCGTCTTGAAAATATTAATCACAGATGGAACTTCCTGAAATGCATTTGATTTGACTACGAAGAGCTTGCCCGTAAGACGAATTCACGGACTATTTTGTGATCAGGTCGCATAAGATGGATGACAGTAGAGCAGGGAAGTGGGGCAAACAAGTGAACAAGTATGCAGCCTATCGCGAGATTTCTGTGACTAAAGCGAAATCGTGAGTCTGTTCGAATAGCCTGCCTTAGTTTCATCCAGTTACTGGGCAACAGAAGAACTTGCCATCGATAGACAAAGCCAAGAACCAAAGCCAAGCTGCAATTTGCCATAGCCCAGCAAGTTATTTCCTAAAAAAATATTGTAGAATTCTGCCAAAATACGATAATTCTTACCGGAATTTCGTAACAATATCCGAAAACTTTCTGGTAGAAACCTTCCGAATAACCGCCATGCAGCGGAAGCAGGCCAACTGGGCGCAAAATCAAGTTCACCATTAGGTCAACAAAGAAGGTCCATAACTGAGAAGCGGTTTATTCGATAGACTAAAAAAATCGTCTACCGCATAATTGAGAAGAAAATATCTGTAGACTTTCATCTGTTTTGTTGATTTGAAAAGTATTGCATAGAAAGCTGCGCCGTTGGTCAAAATCGAAATCACCGTGATGGTGTTCCAGTAAACAAACATCCAAGATGGTGTTACAATTGACACAGTTATGTTGCGAACCATTTAGACGATCCGACATTTGGAGACACTTCAAATTTGACAGCGCTACTGCCAAGAATAAGAGGAGAAGAAGAGAAAGAGAAAAATCGTTGGACGCAACGGACAGGTACAAAGAGCGGATGCCAATAGGCAAGCCCACATAGGCTTCATCGTTGAGCAAATGCCAGTGCAAAAGTGAACAGAAAATGCGACTTTCGTTTTGAGAGCAACTGATCAGCAAATCATGGCTGCAAAGCTTGACCCTCCTCACAGCTAGTCTTTTTATTGCACCAGACTTGTAACTGTACTGTAATTAAAACTAGACAAGAAATTCTACGAAGTTCGCGAAAAGTCGGAAGAAGTTGGTTCTACATTGACGCAATAACCCCAACGATGTAGCAGCTTTTCAAAAGGTTTACGGAAAGCGGATCTGCAAACGTTGTCTATCGTGACGTCTCCTGACCTATACGGCTTTATGAGAGTTATTTGCAGCACCGCGTTGAGAGTTGAATGCAGACTGAAAATAGCGATGAGATAATAGGACATGTCTAAAACTCTCAATTGTACTCAATTGAAGCAAAAAAATACCTTGAAGTGCCGTCACGCCTAAAGAATAAAGAATGAGCGCAAAACTTATCGGTGCGATGTAGAGCAGCAGCGGTAGCGCCGTCTGAAAGGCGATCGTTCTCATGAAAACATTCAAGAGCACCTGAATGACGAGAGCAAACGTGAGTCGTCGATGCATTTTGTAGGTCATCGGGCTCATATAGCCACGTTGACGACGTATAAGGGGTGGTAACTTATGACTTGGACTTTTTTCACTTTCCGACCTATTTTTGGGTCAAGTATTGTGACTCAAA
>JAQIXL010001148.1:0-20359 GCA_034700245.1 Poikilolaimus oxycercus
CCAAGAAGGCTTCATCGAACTCAAGGATGTCTCCTACGTTGTCCTCGACGAAGCAGACCGAATGCTGGACCAGCCTTTCGACATGCCTCACTACGAACTCGACGGAACGCCCAAAAGCAACGGCTTCAGGGAAGACGTCAAATGGTTGTTCACCCACCAGGACATGCCACCGAAGGAAGAACGCGTCACGCTCATGTTCAGGTGCGCTTTTTTAACTTGGAATAGCGCCATCTAAAAAAGTTGAAGATTTTCAAGAATACTTCAATTTTCAGTGCTACATTCACAAATGAGCTGCAAGCCATTGCTCACGATCATCTTCGTAGCGACTTCGTCCAAATCACGGCTGAGGACATCTTCGGCTCGGCGAACAAGTGCATCACGCAGGAAGTGGTCAGTGTGAATGAGAGCGAGAAGACGAACAAGTTGCTCGAAGTCCTCGGAATCGATCTTCGCACGTATCAGGCCCACAGTGGTTCGTTTTGCATCGAGCACTTTGATGCAAAGTCTTTAGAGAACAACGTCTTCCGCCAGAAGACTCTCGTCTTCGTGCAGACGCGCATCTTTGCGGATACGATTGGTTCGGTGATCTCGGAGGCGGGTCTGCCCTGCACGACCATCCACGGCGGACGCGATCAAGAAGAACGCGAGACGGCCCTTCGTGATTTCCGCACAGGACGCACGCCGGTTCTCGTCGCTACGCCAGTCGCGGAACGAGGTCTCGACATTGTTGGTAAGTTCGAGGACGAAAGCTTGTCTTTCAGTCTGCTTACTGGACTCATTGACGATTTTCAGGAGTGGATCACGTGATCATCTATGACGTGCCGAAGGGATTTGCTGAGGAGAAGATTCGTCCGCGCGACGAGTACGTTCACCGCATTGGACGAACTGGTCGTGTGGGCAACCCGGGAAGAGCGACCGTCCTCTTCGATCCCAGCATGGACGCCCACTTTGCCAAAGATCTCGTCAAGATTCTCGCCGAGGTTTCTTACTTGTTTGTTTTAGTGATAATGGACGTTTAAGGTCGATCAACCACCGCCGGAGTGGCTCGCCGAGTTGGCTTCGCGCCAACCGACTCCTTCCGAGAGTCAGATGATCACCACCTGGTGAAGCAGCGACTTCCGAACCGCCGCCCTTCTACATCAAGTCTCTATGTGGTGGCAAGTCTTGAAACATTGTCACCGTGTTCTGATGCCTTCCATTTCGTTCCCAATTTTAATCGTTTTATTGCATGACATGTAATATGGTCTCTTTCGATAGTCGCAAGACTAGAGTTGACCCACAGAATTGTCTTTCTCTTGGAGATTCACTTATTATTGTCGTGGATTTTCGACTTCTTTCAAAGTGGTCCTTCTTGGTGATTTTCGAATCTCTTTTGAGGATCTTCTTTGCTTTGTTACTGGGGAATCTCTCTTGAGTTGCAATAAATCGTTCTTCGTTCTCAGTTCTTTCACATTTTAACTTCTAATCTGGTGGGACTAACAAGCCTTTTGCCTTGCGGTTCACAAGTTGAAGATCAAGTGGAACGTCGTAGAATTGACAGTTCTGAGGTGAATCGCCCTCATGTTTTCTTCGGGTGTCGCTGTTGACACCAGCTCTTCTCCCACACTTCTTCCCCTTCTTCTTTCGAAGATGCCGCTATACGGGGCGCGGCTACCTGGGCGTGGCAGGCAATGAAGGAATTCTCTTGGCCTTGGAAGGCCGTGCAGAAGAGCGAAATACATTGCGAGTGCGAGAGAGGAGAGACAGGCCCCGGTGCGAGGAGGGGAGGGTCCCTTGTCCCCCGTCCCCCTCCCATCGACGACCACCGCAGCCGCTCCCAGCCCCCTTCTCCTCCCCGCCCTCTCCTCTCCCTTTAGACCTTTCCCAGGCAGAGAAGGCACACCAAGAAGGCGAAGAGAAGATGGCCCGGGTCGAGGTCCAGATCCGGAGCTGCTTCTGCTGTGGCCTTTCTGTTGCCACGATCCTCATCGCCTCTATACTCTGGTTTGTTGCTTGTTTGCTTATTTGTTTGTCTAATCGTAAGAGCTGGGGGGACTAGAATGTGTTCGCGGTTTGTTGAGAAGAGTGGAGGAGGAGGAAATTGAGGGGCAAAGACGGCTTGGCGGCTGGCAGGAACGCCGTGGGAACCAGTCTGACTTCATCGAGCGAGCCTTCTTTGGCAGTCTCATGTGTTCGTTTACGATCGTTTTCTTCCCAATTGATTGGTGGTTTTGCACTTGAGGAGTTTTGCCTAAACGTTCTCTACGGTACAAAGAGGAAGAAGGAAGAGAAAGAGGGGTCTGTCTTTACAAGAAGGGCCATGACCGTGAATGATCCGTGTATAGAGGAAGGAGGAGGGAGAACGTCTTGGAATGTGCGCGACCTGGCGGCGGCGACTTTTCTAACCCAGATTGTGACCCGCGCCTCTCTCTCTTCACTTGTCATCCTGAGGACGTCTTCTTCATCGTCATTTGTCGTGCATCGAGCGTCTTCAAAGGATCTTCCCCCCTCTCTCTCTTCCTCTTTAGTCCTCGCCGACCCTGACCAATTGAGGAGGGAGAGGGGAAGAAGGAAGAAAGGAGGCCTTGGAGGAAGTCAAGGGCCAGACTAGATAGCCTTGAAATATCCCCCAACCTTCCAGGAAGGAGGAAGAAGGAAGAGGAAAAGATCGATCGAACAAGAAAAAGACTGAACTTTCCAGATCTTGTACGCACTCTTCACGGGCCTCGCCGCGTGGGGCTTGTCGGACACGGCGGCGAATGGCGACACTCTTCATCATTCTCATTATGACAACTGTTATCGAGAGGCGATTGGAGAGACCAGCGATGCGGGTGAGTTCCAAGCCTTGTTTATTGTTTTGTTTACTTTGAACAAACAAGTAAACAACTCGAAGATGCTCCTTTCAGAAAACCGCAAATGGAAGGTTGAGGCGGGACAGACGACGGTCGTCGTCGAGGACTCCACCTCATATCACTGCTCCTTCGGCCTATACACCGAGGAGTTGAAGTTTGAACGAGGCTGTAAGTTGTTTGTATTTATCCAAACAAACAAAGAGTAAACAACTTGTTGACAAAACTTGATTTCAGTGCGATTGTGTTGGCCATTGACATCTTCATCTACGTGTCGATGATCATCGCCTCGGTCATTCTTATCATCGGATTGATCATCTACAATCACTGGTAGGTCTTGTTTGCTCCATGTTTACGTCCAAAACATCTGTCAACAAGGAATAAACAATCGCTCCCCCTTTCAGGCTCCTCGTCCCGTGGATGATTGTCATGGCCATAGACATCATTCGGGGCTTCATCTCCGTCATCTGTATCTTCGTCTTCAGTCATGTGAGTTGTTTACTACGACCCGCCTCAATGAAGTAGATAAATAAAAACAAATCAACAAAGCTCTTTCAGGGCAACCTGGCTCGAATCGCGACGGGCATCTTCTTCCTCGGTCTACAGTTCTTCCATGTTCGTTGTGTTCCCCCTCAACCCCGTCCCAACTCTGTTTCAGATCTCGCTCCTCATGATCATTTTGGCAAAATTCCAGCGAATCTACAATCGTCGCTATGGAATCGTCGTCGACGGAGTGCCTGTGAGTCATCTTCTTTCAAACCCGTCCCCGATATGTTTCAAAACAACAACATCCAGGTCGGGGGAAGAAGGGTTCTTGAATGAGGGCGTTGAAGACTCCTCCTCCTTCCCCTAAGTGAGAGCTAGCCCTTGACCCTTTGAGTATAATGCCGGCTCTTGTCGCGAACAACAGCCAAATCTTCATCGGTCGAGATTCCACTGTGAGAAGAGGGGACAAGGGACGTCATGGTGATATCTCTCAAGTCGACATGACATTCATTTTGAAGCGTCTTGAAACGAATCAGCGTCGGGTTTCCCCTTTCCCCTCGGTCCCCACATCCGCGTGCTCGAGAAGGAAGAGGAAGAAAGTACTGGAATGTTTGTCTTCGATCTCCCCTTCTATGTCCAAAGGGGGGTCGTGGTCCAGTTAACAGCCGGTTTTATGCCTCTTACAGAGTTTCAAAAGGATGAGAAAAGGTTTCACCAACGGCAGATTTCGCTCAAGAGGTTGAAAAACAGCCTCTAAAATACCCACAAGGACCATTTTCCTGTTGAATTCAGGCTATAATTTCATCCGTTATACGCCCAATATTTCGTTATTCGTTTAACGGCCTTCGTTGAACGAAAAATCCCGTTAAACGGCTCGTTTCGTTTAACGAAAATTCGTTTAACGTGCAGCCCTGGTCGTGGTCGCAATGTCAAGGACCCTCTTCCTTTCCTTTACTACTAGTGAAAGGGCCCTGCCAGGGGGAGGGAAGGGAACCCGTCGTCTGTATGTTTCAAAACGGCCATGTCTCGATTGCGACGAGGGATCACCATTGGCCTTGTTGTAAATCCCCCTCTCTCCGCTCCCTCCTCGTAATAGATAGCCGCGAAGAGACCATGTTTTGTCATGTTTGGAGGCCTCGGTTCGACTAGCTGGAACAGGATAAAGCTCGAAGCAAAAAAGGCGAATAACGCCCCGGGCGGCATCGATCCCGGAACTTGTGTGGCTGAAAGATGAAGCACTTAGCCGATCAGCCACGTGCTTCTTTCAAGCTAATTAGAGATGTTTTGAAACGCATCGGCAGCAGGTTGCCCCTTGAAAGCATCTCTTCACCTCTTTCACCCCTTGGAGGAGGTCACAGTTGGAGAAGGAGGCAGCGGGGCGCGTCTCGGCTGGTGGCTGTTGGGGGGCGTCGGCCGCGTGGAGGGGTTGAAGACGACGCGGAGAACCTGTTCCTTGTCGCTCTGCGGTCGCGTCTTTCGAGGTGTTCTTCTTACATGTCGGCGATGCTAGGGGAAGACGCCTCCGCCACGCGGGAAGAAGGAGCGAGCTAGAGGGGGAAGGAGGAAGAGGCTCCACCCTTTTCTCTCTGGGGAGGAGCAGCTTCTAGCCGGATGCAAACTCTTCATCAACTTCTTGTCCTTCTAGGCAAGGGAGTTTCAGATGAAGGGAAAGAGACGAACGAAAAGTCGGGATTGATTCGACGAGATGATGTGTTTCTTCTGAAAGCTACTCACTTCTGATTAGGCTTCAGACATTGCACAAGAGAAAGTCTTATTGACTTGATCTGCCCCGCTTTTTGCTCTCCTTTTGAACAACTTCTCTTCATTCAACACTGCTTTTCATGTGGGCAAAGAAGTTTCAGCTAGAGTAGAAGAAACGAATGAAAAGCAATGATGTTGCTAGGTAGGACTCTTTGTCTTGAAGTCTACTAACTTCTGAACATGCTTCAGAGCATGGACTAAACTAAACACGGCATGTTGATTTGCTACCGTGAGCTGCGAACCTCATTGCCTAATTTTGAGCAGTTTCTTTTCCTTCTAGGCATAGAAGTTTCAAACGAACAACAAGACTGAAATGAAAAGAGGTCCCTTAGTAGTAGAAGTGCTTTGAACTGAAGTCTGCCTTCACTTTCGGATATGTTTCCGGCAGATCACAACACCAAACATGCCATATTCAGTCGCTAGATCGACGTGCTGAACGTTTTCAACAATCCAAATACAGAGCAGAGTCTCTTGCCTTGAGAGAATAGATTGGTGTTGCGTCTCAAGAAGAAGAAGACCACTTGAGAAGTGAAGACGAAACGACAATTGAGCCTCCTCTCGTGCTCGTCGTGAAATAGACTCTTCGCCTCTTTGAGCGAGTGGAAGGAGGGAATGGAAGATGTTTCAAGATGAGAAGATGAATAATGTGGGCGAGTCGGCTGTTGATCTCTTCTTCTGATGATGGCGCCTTGTGTGAAAGTTGTCCCCGTTCATCTCTCAGGAGGTAGCAAAACGAACTTCCTTTCCAAGTCTACTCTTCGTCGAAACTCAGGCAATCAACAAAGTCTCTGTTTTCGATCCTGAGAGGTCTCGAATGAAAATACGCCTCTGACACGAGAGCATAGCAATGGATGACATTGATTTCAAGTCTTAGCTCTTCATCAAAACACATCTCTTCTTCAATATCCCGACTTCCCCATGTCCCCCGTTCATGAAAGATTCTAGCCTTCAATGAAAAAACCCATTCGCTCCATAGTGAAGAGTATTTTTCTTTCAAGTCAAGCTTTTTCACCAAAACTCATCCTGTCACAAATCATCAGTCTCGATTTTCAGTATGACCCACGCTACCCGCCCTCGCAGTACGGCTACTCACCGGACTCGAAGCGTGACGTCGGATACTATCAGGGACCCTACAACGCGGCACCACCACCGCCTCTCCCTCCACAGCACTACGATCCCGGACCGCCTTACCGATACTAAACCTCTCTCTTCTTCATCCCGAGAGGACTGCTGTATCAAGCAGTACCTCTAGGATGATTTTTTCGCATTTCTCCTCAAAATCTCTCCTCAAGACCGAGAATTTGTGCCTCAAACGCGGGTTCTATGCTCATTTCTTCCTTCCTCTTCTCTTTCTCAAAAATCCCGCGTTTCTAATGATACAGTAGTCTTCTCCTCCTTCTTCTTGTAAATATACCGTAATCGTGTCTCCCTGCTCACTATCACTGCCAGTAAAGACCTTGAGACTTTCTTCTTTTTCCCTTTCGGACAAGTCGTCCTCCCCATCGCCGATGTTCTTGCCATAGAGTGACTCTTTTTAGATTTATTGCCTTTCTTCTCTTTACAAAAAATGCTCCGATAATCAGATTTCAAGACAAAAGTTAAGAGTTGCTGGTTGCTTGAAACATATCAAATTTTGTGGAAATCATTCTAAAAAAAAGACCTTTCGGCTGCACAGACTTTTTCGTATCACAAAATGGGTTTGTATCTAGAACGTACAGAGAGGAAGAAGTACAAAATGGAGAAAGAAGCTTATGTTACAACTGCCCAACTTACCGAGAATTCTGGAAGTACCTCATAAGGAAATGGGCAAAGAAGGGCCAGATAAGGATGAAGACAAAAGTCCTCCAGTTGATGCCTCCGAAGAGGCTGAGCAGCTTCTGCAACAGGGTCAGAGGTCGTCTCTGCGCCACGGCCGTCGTCGAGTGAGAGGAGTTCGCCGTTGAAGAGAGACCTTCAAGGTTTTCAATTTTCCTCTTCAACCCACTTTTAGTAACAAAAGCAGCCAGGCGTTCAACAGCTTCAGCCACGCGAACCAACTGCGAGCCGAGGCTTTGGATCTCCGGTGCTAGTGACTCTTGAGTACGATGATTTCCATAGAGAGAACCCCTGAAATGATTTCTTCTTGCTTGGTCTGGAGGCGAAATTGCTATCAACTTCAATCTACCGTACCTGGACTCCGTCTCCTCCACAGCATCACAGTACTCCATGTCACTAAGGGCTGCAGCTGACTGAAAAGTTTGGGCTTCTTTAGGTCTTCAGACACCGATACCTCTGTGTTAGTTGCATTGACCGAGTTCCTCGAGGTTGGCCGAGGCTCGGGCAACTTGGCCTGTTCGTCGATGGTCTTCTTGAGGGCGACGGCCGCCTCTTGGATGTCTTCATCGGCCTTGATCAGCTCTCTGGAATGTCTTCGGAGTCTCAAGAAGACAGAGAGTTTCCTCACCTTCCAATGGCTCGAAACTTCGTCCTCAGAATCGGTTCCATCCTCTCGTAATCATCGCCACAGAGCCACTCCACAAAGTTGTACCTGAGACGTTCCTCTGCCTTGTTCTTCTTCTTCGCTAGCCAGGTTCCCAAGACGAAAAGCGCAACGCGACCGTACCTCTCGCTCACGTCGTCGATCTTCCTCTGCATCTTCTTCAAGTAGAGTCGCTTCGCCGTATCGGAGTCCATGTCTCCGAGTCTCTTCCACGCGTCCCTGAAGGTCTTCTTCATCCAGGGTCTCACAGCGAGTTTCTCTTTTCATAGTTCTCAGTTACCGTACCACTTGTATCTCTCGATGATGTTCCAGATGCCGGGTCGAGACGTGGTCACGGGTCCAAGAGTGGCTTGCTTGTAAAGCGAGTAGAAATCCAACTTCTCATCATTTCCGGTATGTACCGGTCCTGAAACCAATTTGTGCGTGGAATGCTCTTGGGGAAGAAGAACCATTAGACGAGACCTTCCTCGATACTCTCCCCCTTCCCCTTCTCTGCTTCCTCAAGAGTTCCACTTGGACCGTTTGAGTTTCATGCGGCTATAGAGGACCTCTTCGAATAAGGACAGGAGTTCTTTGTTATGCCACAAAGGATTCGCTTGAACCTCCAACCACAAGCCACCATTACTTCATGGATTCTTGCGAAATTGAGCTTCTGGTCCCTCTCCACCCCTGCAAGCAGCACGTGGTTGCAAGGCTACGCTTTTCCCTTCCTCCGCTGAGGTCTTTGGACGCTCCAACACGCTGATAGAGACTACACAGTACCCTCGCCCCTCTTCTCCCTCTTCTTCGTCAACTTCATCGATCTTCTTCAACTTCAACTTCAAAGTCCTCATGGACCCATTGAGATCAGAAAAGCCACGAACCTTCCTTCGGCATCGCATGCACGATATCGACCGCCGCGTTGAATTGTTCATCCAACGAGAACTCTTCATTCGACGAGGACGGCATTGTGAATTTCGGCTAAAACAGCGTCTTCAAGAGACTTTTCAACTTCTCCAAAACTTTCAAAGACTCCAACAAACCGTTAATATCTCCGGCACAACCGACTTCTGGCGATGTAGCGTCGCTTCGAACTGTCCAATCGCCCCGAGGAATGAGAGCATTCGATAGGAGGGCGCCTTGTATCGGCGGGGGCCGTGAGGCGACCTTGTCGACACGAAACTACAAACTTCAAACCGTCCCCTTCCCCTCCTCCCTCTCTTTCCCCGTCTTCAAGTCAAACTACGATGTCGGATAAGAACAACACGCGGCCAAGAGACAACGGAAGAGAATGAAGACCCTGCCACCTCCAAGACTCCGCCTGTCGATGACTCTTCTTCTCCATGTTGACAAAAGAAAACTTGTTTCAGATTCCCTTCCACAGTCTTCTCACATTTTGGAAATGTGCCAACTACTTCACTCTTCATAGTTTCATTCCAATAGATTCTCACTTAATCAAAGAAAACAACAAAGAAAGTTCAAATCAACAACTTGCAATAAGCCAGAAGAGGTCAAACAACGACGATGTTGCCCGTGACTTGCCGGATCGCCTCTTGAATCTCGCGTCGTTCCACTGAAAGAACATTTACTTCTTCAAAAGTCTCACCTCCAGTCTTCGCGCCGGCCAATTTCGCATAGAGTTCTTGTCTCCGTATCTTGATCAATCGCTTCTCACATGCTCGTATCGAGGCACCTCAATCCGAACATTCAAAAGAAGCCCTCAATCCACTTACCAGTGAAGAGAAGTCGAAGGACGGCGGGTTGACGGCCGATCGAACGAACGAAGGGCGCCGCGGTGAGGACGAGCTGCGCCTCTTCGACGGGAATCCGCACAACCACCGTTCGTGTCGACGATTCACAAACCTGAAACGTCAAATTCTTCAAATGTTTCATCCTCAAAAGATCTTTCACTTCAATCAACAAAGTTTGTCACTTGTTCCCCCCTTACAAGTTCATTTATGAAAACAACCAGACACCAACCTTGACTTGAAGTGCGACCTTTGTCGCCGCCGCTCCATAGTCGCCGTGAAGCGAAGAGATCTGAAGCAACCTTCACTTGAAGACGACTCTAACGAACCTGCTCGGCGAGAGCACGAAAGACTTCCGTCTCCGTGAGCATCGACGTTGACGCTTCGTCCTCGGGCATCACTTCCATCAACAAATATCTGAACACTCTCGTCACACTTGAAAAACGAATCCTCACCTGTTCTTCTGTTTCACCATTCTTCGCTCCAAGCTCAAGATATTTGAAACAAACTCTGAACGAGTTGACTCACTTACGCCGAACCAAAAGATCATGATACTTCTGGGACTTTCAACCCATCTCAAGTCTTCTCCTTCTTGTCTTTGTAACGATTTTATTCGGGAACACATAAATGAAGACCAGAACGTGTATGACACAGACAAATGTTAGGAAAGACCCGACATAGTAGTGAGATGAGTGAGACAAATTCTGAGATCATCGAAAGAGAGTGTGTTACCCAAAACAATAGAGGCCATTTGCCATCCAATTTTCTCCAACAACAAAAAGCTACTTCTCTAAGAATGAAAGAAACAACAAGAACAACATGATAAAATGCTCAACTACTCTGGTTACAACATAAGAGAAGCATTCAATGCCTACTTCTGGTTGAGATAGGCGATGCGGATTCCTTTAATGTTGCCCAGCGGCGGCGTCACGAAGGGCCAGTCGTCATTGCCGAAGAGATTGCCATTGTAGCCGTTCATGGCGATGGCAGCCAGGAGCACGTCGTTCGGCTCCACCTCCGGGAAGCACGACTTCGGATAGCCAAAGGTGGACTTCTCATCAATCACAGGAGCGCATCCCTCGGCCATCGTCCTTCCGAAGTCCTCAGAGAAGATTGAAATGGCGTAGGCCGCCGTGCCCTCCAAGTCCTTCTTCGTCACATCGAGCGACATGCGAAGACGCTTGCTGTGATCCTCGGATCCACAATGGAAGGTGTAAAGATGGTGCCAGAACTTGGCATGAAGATTGTTGGCATCTCTTCCACATTGAAAGTTTCCATTCTTCTTGCTTGTCGCTCTTGCAAACTCGAAGAAAGCTGATCTGGAAATCAAACCATTAGCAAGATATTGACACATAAATCACGAACGAAAACACGAATAAAAGACGAACACATTCATCATTCGATATCAAGGCGCCGCGAGAAACAGTTTCAACAATTGCACACAAGTAGAGGAAAACTTTATCATTCATATACTTTCTTCTCGAAATAACTTGAGCAATAATTCTAGATTAACTTCACAGTATCATCAACATTGACAATGACGATACCACCGCGGAAAGGGAATCGTGTCCTTGATGTTCGGGATGCCGAGAAGCGTCTGGACAAGTCGTTCAATTCCCAGTCCGAAGCCCGCGCTCACCGGCTTGCCACGTCGACGCAACTCTTCGTACCTCAAACATTCAAGATCTCAAAATATTCTCAATCCCCAACCATTCCAAGCCTTTGCCTTCAGTCCGTTGTCTCAGTGCTTCAGCACTCGCTTCCCTCACCGATCCTCCAACAATTTCGCCAACTAACGGGCAAAGCAAATCAAACGAATCGGTCTGAAATTTTCATTCAACTTTCAAACGAAAAGAGACAACTCACCAAAGTCTCTTCTCCCTTCGTTCGCTGCATATAAAAAGGCTTGAGACTCGCCGGAAAATGTGTAACAAACAGCGGTGAACCAACATGTTCAACCAAGAACAACTCGTTGCGTTTCGACAAGTTTCCGCCTAAACTTCACTCTCATACACAATTCACAACGCTCACCTGTTAGAGGTTGACCGTGTTTCTTCAAGATCTCAATAACTTCATCAAAGCGCAATCTCGGCAGCTTCGATACTCGTCGTAGCTGACCGAGTGTATCATCCTTTGCCTCTCGTGGACCAGATATCACTTCAGTCCTCTTCAAATCATTCCCCGTGATTTCTTCTGCACAGAATCTCAAAAGATCTTCAGCCAAATTACAGTTTTCATCCACATTGTCACAGAACGCCGTTTCCACCTGAATCAATTCAACATTTAACACATGTTGAAGCAAAAACCTCGAGCATTCGAAACTCGCTGAGATGAGCGCGACTCTGCTGTCGCTCGGCTCGAATTCCCGAGTCAACCGTATAGGCTCGAGCAATTCCAGCCGTAACGGCCTCAAGATGCAATTGACCCGAAACGCTCAGAAAGATGCGTTTCGCTTCCTTCGTTTCGCCCGAATCGCCAAAGAAATCTTCTTCTTTGCCTGTCGACACTGCGAACGTCTCTCCAGCACCTTCACAGTCATTCGCCGTCAACATCGGCACGTCAATGTGCACATAGTCTCTGCTCTAAATAACGATTTCCAAAGCTCTGGAACAAGTCCAAACCTGAAAAAACTGATGCATGCGAAGCAAGAGTCGTGATCTTGTGCGTAGAACGGCCGCAAACGCCGGCGCCCTTGTCCTTAAGTGGAGTTGCTTGCGAAGTCCGTCAGGATTTAACACCATGTATTGCGGCCCTTCGTCAGTGGCCAGCACACGACAAGATTTGGCCAAAAGCTCCATGCTTTGGCCACTGGCAGCACTTGGCTGAAAGCAAAACACCAGAATAATCAGGAAAGATTCCCCGAACCAGCCATTGTCCTTCGAACTCAACAGCCGAGCCGAGTAGTGGTGGAGCTGCAACCTCCTTCGGCAACACGACTTGAAGAATGATTGGAGTATCACTAGACGTTGATCGTCTCGATAGTCCATCGTCAACATGAACAAACGAGATCTTGCCTTTTCGATGCGTTTTGCGCACCCAACCCTAAATACGTTTCACTGAATTCCGCAACAAAACTAGACGAACCTGAACTCGAACATTGTCTACTTGCGTGTTGTTAGCAAGAAGCGCAGAAACAACCGTCGGCGACTCGACGGAATAAAACCGCCGAAATGCTAGACATCTTTGCATAACTGAAACATAGGAACGACGAGTTTCAAGTGACACGATAAAGTTGGTTCAAAAACCTTACGGCTCACTTTCCATCCATTCAGACAACGAGATACTTTATCATCACACCCGTAAAACAATGAGGATCTACTACACCCTGTGTACAACATGATTCACATTTCTAAGTGCACATGCACTACTTCTTCTTGCTCTTCTGCGACTTCTTTTCCGGCTTCTTTGTTGCCTCTTCAGCGTCGGCTCGTTCTCGCTCTTGCATGCGACGAAGCACCTCGGCGGCCGGTCGTCGCCTCGGGAAGAACGAGTGCATGAACTCCAGGTCATCCGAGTGACTAAAAACCACGAGTTAAAGCTCGAGATAGTAAACGAACCGTATGAAGCGGGCAACGTCATCATAGCCGATTTCCTCTTTCTCGTACTTCTTGAAGACATCGCTAGCCAAGGTTTGCACGAATCGTTCCGTCATCTAGATGCAATCATTGTGATGAAATGTGGAGAAACGAACCTTTTTGGCGGCGAAAATCGTCTCCGCGTCGGGAAGTAGCTGGTTCTTGCCTTGACTTGCCGTCAACAAGGAGATGATCTTCTCGTCTGGAAGCGGATCGTCCGAGTACTCATCCGTTTCCGCTGTTCTTGTTGAATCCTCTTGAACGATCGAACTCTCCTCCATCTAGAATTTATAAGTTGAGGAAACCATTACTTTCAAACCTGTTTCGATTCGTCTTTAGCCTCGGATTTGCTCTCGTATTGCGACAAGTTGGGCGCGCCTTGATCGCTGCCATCCTGCGTCTTGTTGCCACCACTTGTAAGTGTTGAATCTTGCTCGCTTCCAGTGCTCATCAGGCTTTCTTCCGATAACTCGGGCAAGATGTCCTAGAAGGCAAACATTGTGACAAGCAAAATCTTGGAAACCTTTAGTGAAATCGAACCGTGATGCGAAGCTTTGCCCACTTCGACAACGTTGACCGCAATCACAGTCACCAAGCTTCCTTCCGGACTCGGGCTCGACGACGCGCTACCCGGTTCCGAGACGTGAAACGTTCCGTCTACAATTGATTCGTCCATCTTCTCTTCATTTTCCTCGGAAGGGCTGTCTTCTTTCGCCTGAAACATTTCAATTACGTTCAAACGAGAAAAACAGAGTGAACGTACCGTTTTTTCGACGTTTTCCACTTTCTCCAGCTCTTCCGTCGGGATCACGTCGGATTCCGCGCTCGTTTCCGCCATATTGAACTCCCAAAACCGTAAAAATCACCACTAACAACAAGAAAGAACGCAGAAAACAAGCCCAAAGGATTTCGTGCGTAAATGTTGGCGCCTTTGCAAATTTGAAGGCGTGAATTTTTTCAGACACCCGTTGCGCGTCATCGGCTTTACACCGCGGCGCGTTCTCGGGTCTTCTCTCCTCTCGCTGCTTGGTTTTTGTTTGTGTGGCCCTCGGGTGTCTAGCATGTCTGTGCCCCGTCGTTGCGCCCCCATCTCGGTGACGCGAGAGAGGAGACGCGCTGTGTCTGCAGTTTGAAAGGAAGAGCGCTCCCTCCACTCTCATTCTCGTGGAATCTCAATTTCCACTTTTCTTTCTCTCTTCTCTAGCTAGCCTCACGTGGCCGAGTGCACTCGAACTGAGTGCTTACACCCTTTTCCTCTTCTCTTGCCTCTTCTCGCACACCTTTCTGGCTTCTTCTTCTTCCCGAGTGGGGACATCACCCCTCTCATGTTTTATTTACTTGCCTCTCCAGCTATGTCTTCTCTCTCGTGAGCGCGTCGCTTTTTGAAAGTAACATGTGATCTTTGTTTTGGGGTTCTAGTTGACAAATTGTGTAATTCTCGAATCTGTTTTCAGGAAAAGGAAAAGACTTGACGAGGTGACGTCGAGCCGGCGTTGAATGCCCGTCGTTCGATCAAAGTGGACGAATATCGAAGTTGTTCTTCCCGTCGCGACGACGACGACCACGCCACGCCCTCACAACAACAAGACCGCCGCCGCCGTTGACGCGGAGGACACGACTAGGTGAGCTGAGGCACACATCTGCCCTTCTCTTCTTTCTTCTTTCTCCTTCTTTCTTCGTTCCCTCATCCTTCTCCTGTCCCTATCCCTTTCGGTTCCTTACCCTCGCTAGTCTCTCTTCGCTGTCTGGAAGAGTCGAGTCGCTCGCGCCTAATGACTTGACAATGCGAAGACGACAACTTCTCGTTCTTCGCGCTCTAACTTCTCACTTTCACCCTCCTTAGCACATTGATTTTTGTGTGAGTTGGTGAGGAAGTGAAGAAAAAAACAAGGCGTGAAGGCGCTTCTCGACAGCGTGAGACTAGAATGACGCGCCTCGCTCTCGTCCCGTCTCGTATTAGTTTCAATTTCCGCCTTTCCCCTTCTCAGTTTTTGCCTTCTTTCTTTATCACTTGCACCGCGAAGCACTTCGACCTCCCACGGTCGGCGCGCGCCGCCGCCTTCGTAGTCGAGATCAGCTGTTGAGCGCCGTCGCGTCGAGCTTTCCCTCCTCCTCCCAAAATCCCCTCGCGCGCATCCTCTTCTGAAAGAAAATCCAATTTTTCGTCATCCACGTCGAATACCGCCGCACGTCGCTCTGCAGCCAGGCGCCGTCGCTTCGTTTTTGCATACGAGACGATGACGTAAAGAAAAGCTTCTTTCAACCGCCAAAAGACGCGCTCCTCTTCCTCGCATAGCTCCCGACGGGTTTGATGCGTCGCGCATCCTCTTTGAAGGGGACGGTTCGTCATTCGTTGTTGTCGTTTCTTTTGTGCTGGAATTCGAGATGGCTAAGAGTTCTCTAGAAGAATCGGATGTGACGAGGAAAGATTGATCTTTTTGTCAAATTCCCTTCAAATTTATAATCATTCTCGAAGCGACCCTTCCTCTCCAACCCTTTACCTCGTGCCTTGCCAAGTTTGACTTTCGAAACGACCGATCAGCGCTCGGGAGAGGACAGTTTTTAAAACTTCAGCCGTAATCCAACGCGCTCCGTCCTTCGCCTTTCTCGTCCATGAGCACGGCCACATTTCATGCACGTGGTTTAGTTCGATCGCTGTAGACAAAAAGAACACAAAGTTCGACGTCGCTCGAACGGTAACCACGCGCAGAACAAGATCACGATCGAAAGATTACTATTCACGAACCGTCTCCTTCCGCTTCGCCTTTCGCCATAATCTATTCTAACCCCCGCAGAACAGCACAATTTCAAACTAAAGTAATCAATCCTCACTCCGTCCTCCTCTCAAAGAACTCGTCGTCGATCTCCCACCACCTCGAACCACAGCACAAAAGAAACGAAAGAGACGAAAGAAGAGAATCTTCCCTGGAGAATTGGGCTGTGTGTGCGCCACGACCGCGTGAGCTTTGCAGGCTGTCCTCTTCTGGACGAAGAAGAAGATGCCGTTGAATGTCGGTGTGTGGGTCGGTGGAGCGGTGGGTGCCATCGGTTTGGCTGTTACGGCCGCTGCGGTGCCCTTCGTGACGCCGGCCCTCCGACGCGTCTGCATCCCGTACGTGCCCGCGACGCCCGCTCAATTGGCCAACGTTCGGAAAGCTCTCGCGCAGCGTGCCATCCCCCAAGCGGCGCCTCTCGTTGATCTCGGCTCGGGCGACGGACGTGTTGTACGTTTAATTTTTCGAGGGTTTGTAGGGAGGAAGACGGGCTGGACTGCTACTACTTCTTGGACTTCGGCCCTTCTCTTTGGACGATCCTCCCTCTAGCGCCCTTCCTTCTTTCTTCTCGTCCCCTCCTTAGCCGCCATGAAGTTCGGCGAGCAACTAGCGAGTCATCTAACGCCGGAATGGCGGAAACAATACATCAACTACGAGCGATTGAAGAATCTTCTCTACAAGGAGATGCTCGTGGTGCCGACAGACGAGTCGAAGCGCGACGAGCACATCACCAAGTTGGATGAGCTTTTCTTCCATGTTTGTGAGGAGGAACTCACGAAGATCAACTTGTTCTTCACGCAGAAGATCGCCGAGGCTCAGGGCAAGTACCACGAGCTGCACAATGAGCTCCTCGTCTTCAAGTCGGCTCTTGAGGGCAAGGATGATAAGGGTGGATGGAACAAGGAGCAAGCGAAGACGGCTCAACAGTTGAAGCTCGCCTTCTCCGAGTTCTACCTCAGTCTCGTCCTCATCCAGAACTTTCAACAACTCAACGCAACGGGTTTTCGCAAGATTTTGAAGAAACACGACAAGATGACGACTAATGAGAAGGGTTTGGATTGGCGGATAACACGAGTGGAGAAGAGCGCCTTCTTCTTGAATCGCGAGATCGAGACGCTGATCACGAACGTCGAGACTACGGTCATCAACGATCTAGAAGGAGGCAATCGACAAGCGGGCATGAAGAGATTGAAAGTTCCGCCGCTCAGCGAGAAGCAACACTCCGGGACAACCTTCAGTCTAGGACTCTTCCTCGGCGCCGCTGTGGTCCTCGGCTTCGCTATCGTCCTCTCATGGTGGGGAGCGGCAACTCGACCCAACGAGCCCAAGTGGGTGGCGGTTCGACTCTTTCGAGGACCGCTTCTCATCTTCATGTGCATGTTCCTTTGTGGTTTGAACATGTATGGATGGGCTCGAGCTGGAGTGAATCACGTCTTGATCTTCGAAGTCGACCCGCGACATCATCTCACCTATCAGACGTTGATGCAAATCGCCAGCTTTATGATGATGATCTGGGCTTTGGCTGTCCTCGCCTACCTCTACGCGCATCTCCTCGGTATTCCGCCTTTTCTACCGCCTCTCGTCTTGATGCTCATCTGCACCGTTATCATGTTCATACCGTTCAAGAAGCCGGATTCACTCTTTCATCGAGATTCCCGGTTTTGGCTTCTTCGACATTGTTACAATTGCTTTACGGCACCACTTCACTTCGTCACTTTCACGGATTTCTGGCTTGGTGATCAGATGAACTCGCTCGTGACCTCCTTCCTCGACGTTCAATACTTCATTTGCTTCTACGCGACGGAAATCGATTATTCTGTGGAGGAGAATGGATGGTTGCAAGTGAGGACCGTGAATGGGACAATCGATGGACGAGCACCGCCATGGGGCTATGTGGACGCGACGAATGGCAATGATATGTGTATGAATGCGGCGGGAGTTCGAGCCATCGTCTCGGTGGTCCCGGCGACTGTTCGATTTCTTCAATGCTTGAGACGTTTCCGAGACACAAGAAGAGTGCATCCTCACTTGGTGAATGCGGGGAAGTACGCGACGACCTATCTTGTGGTGGCGTGTGGAGCCCTGAACAAGTGGGCGGAGCACACGGACCCGAATGCGACGAGCATCTTCTTCTATCTTTGGATCGCGGCTTATATCATCTCGTTCACGTACACCTTCCTCTGGGATGTCTTCATGGACTGGGGTCTCATTGATCCTCGAGCACCGAAGGAGGCGCCACTGCTTCGAGAGGAAATGATCTATGGAAGCAAGTGGTACTACTATCTGGCGATCATCGAGGACTTTATTCTTCGACTTGCTTGGGTGCTCAATGTTTCACTTGGAGAGGCGTGGACCCTGGAGACGGATCTTCTTCAATGCATCACCTCGCCCCTGGAAGTTTTTCGCCGTTTCATTTGGAACTATCTCCGCTTGGAGAACGAGCACGTGAACAATTGCGGTCAATTCCGAGCTGTCCGCGACATTTCCGTGAAACCGATAAGGAAGGGCGACCTGGAGCAGTTGATTGCGAAGATGGATCAGTTGGACGGCGTCACGCATCGAGGACAAGACCTCGTCGAACGAGTTAAGAAGCAGAAGAAGGCGGCGAAGAGCTCGAGGCAGTTGTTGAAGAAGACTCGAATGAATAAGATTTCCCTCGCTCTCCCCGCCGCGAATAATGCCACTTCTAATCTGGTTGAAACCAAGCATTGAGTCTCTTGTCTTCTAGAGATTACTTTTACAAATTCTTTTTTTGTTCGGAAACTCGGGTGAGTGCTCAAGAAACTTCTCATCTCTCCTCATACCGGCTTTAGACAAATAATAGCATTAGTCTCTTCATGTTCTTCTCCTTGTAGTCGATGTGATGACCCCCAAATCAATTTGGCTTTAGCCTTTCACACCCAGTGCAATGTGGTGTCTTCTTCTTCTTCTTCTTCTTCTATGAACAACTAAAACTTGTGATGTTGAGACTTCTTCATCCTTCTCCTTCAAGCCAATGAGCTCCAATAAGACTTTCACTTGATTCTTCCTTCATCGTCTTCTTCTCTTCATCCGGTTTAGTCTAGGGTCGCCAGTTGTGCCGATTTTGTTGTCCTAAGAGACCTCGCCAATTTCCGATCTTCCTCGTTCTTCTTTTTCTTCAAAAGTCACAACTTCACCAAAACAATCAAATCAATAAGTTCTCTCTCCTCTGTCTCAAGCCTCGATCACCAAGAGACTCTCCAAGGCCTTCATTCCACTTTTAGACCACGCTGCATTCCTTTTGAGTTCAAGAAGTTGTAGATAGTTCTTGTCGTTCTTCTAGCATCTCAACATGCCATGACTAAAAGACGTGCTACTTCTTCCACCAGTATCTAGTCACAAAGTCCTCTCCTTGAGTGCTCAGCGCTTCTCCTCCATGACGAGCCCGCTCATTTGCCCAGAGTCTCACGCTACTCAGCACCATTTGTTGCTATCTTTTCTGACTTCTTGCTAGTTGAACAGAGAATGTCTCAAACACCTAGGTTTCTGTGAAATAAGGGCCTTCTCTCACAATTTCTTCATCTACGTGTTGGACTTCTTCTTCTTCTTCAAATATACTTGTTGACTTGGGAATAAACCAAAGATTATGTTACTCGAAATGGGAAGAACAAGAAAAAAATGTGCAACAATGAGCACACAAGAATGTCTTGAAAGCAATTGGAAAAGCATGCTCTTCTTCAGGTCTTGGAATGTGCGGCGAATGGAATCGCGGGAGCGGGCGTGGAGTTGAACTCCCTTCTCGTGCTCTACTCCAAGTGGCGAGCCATGCGACTCGGTCTCCGAAATCAAGCCCGATTCCACAGGTTCACATTCTTTCCTTCTTCAACCTTTCTGTCCTCTTTGTTCCGGGCATTGCTCTTATCTAGACGGGGGAAGCAGTCGTCAGCAGCTAGAAAATCTTTAAAGATTAGAAGAGACGCGCTTCTGTTGAAAGACCAAACACGTGCGAGGAGAGTCGAAACAAGAAAGAATGACTTTATTTGCAGGCGTGATCTCTTCCGCACGAATCTCGCCGACTACAACACGGCCGTTATCTTCGGTGCTGAAAGTCTGGTATGTGCATTGAAAGCTCTTTTTTCTCTTCTTCTGGAAAGATGAAAAGCAACGTTGGCGGGCGCCCTTTGACCAGGTGTTGCTCCTCGCAGCAAGGACGCTTATCTAGCAACGGCGACTCTCCAAGAATAGGACCAAGGAGTCGCCGAAATGGGCTGTCCTGTCGTTGACTCGGGTCCGGGTGTCCTCTCTCGTCCCGCTCTGGGCACTGCCTCGTCTGGTCGGGGAGAGTCAGAAGAGTCATAAAAGCAGATAACCTCTCCCGTACCCACGGGGTTTGACGACGTCGCCGCCGCAAAGACCGTCTCCGCCAGCGATCGCAACGCTCTTTAAAGGGGGGAGGAAGAGAGGGGACGGCATGAAATTCGGGCATTTGTCCAGGAAATCTGTAAAACGTCCTCTGGTCCCCCATCCTGTGAGGAGTATAAATAGAGCGAGAGGAGGCGGTTAGGGAACACTGACAGCTTCTTGTTTTCCTTTTCCCATAGAAGGAGGCCCATTTCCCTTGTGGATGCTGCTTTGGTCTCTTGCTCTGATGTGAAGAAGGCGAAAGAGCTTATTGATATCTGGCTCCTGGAGCATTATCCCCCGGCCATTCACGTGTTAGCTTCAAGAAGAGGAGAGGATGAGAGAGAAACTACGGTGCATGTGGAGA
>JAQIXL010001149.1:0-20357 GCA_034700245.1 Poikilolaimus oxycercus
CGCCCCCCGCGGCATGTCAAAATGTCTCATTCCTCCCACTTCCCGGCCTTCTTCAGTCAGCTTTTCTTCTCTCCTTGTATAGTAAGGATGAAACTTGTTTGAGAGGGAAAGCATGACCGAGGTTGACTGCATTTGTTCTGCGCGTAAACGCTGCATTAGGACCTTCCCGAGACCAGTTCTTCCTCATGATGAGCTGAAGCAGACGGGCGTCGCGTCGCCGACTGGAGATCTGACTTCGATAAACTCTCTTTAGGGGCTCCTCACTGCATTCGTCTTGATCTTCGCCTAGGCAGTTCTAGTTTCTTTGTCGGCCGCCGCTTCACTTCTACTCTCAGCCAGTTGCCTCGCTGATTTACTTCCAGTCCAAGGAGCTTGACGGCCTTGCGTCCCACTGAAGGTCAATGGCCAGAGTCTACGCCTCGTCGTTGAGCGGCAAACGCTTTCTTCAAATCACAGCCATATTCGGCAATCGTATGTTGACTCTTTATTGTACTGCAGTGGTTAAACCGGAGTCGCCGAGAGGTGAAAAGGCATACGGTGTCTTCTCAGAGGATCTAAAAATCACAACGAGCTTTTGGCTCCTTCTGCAGCACTTTTGACGCATACGAAAAGACTACCAAATCTTCCACCAAGGATCGCCCCAGACGCTTTGATTCAACTCTGTACGCGCACTTTTCTTGAAGCGCTCAAAGGGATTCCGGTAGCCCTCCTGATATCTGTTCCCATTTTTGCAATCGGCTTTTGAAAACTGAAAAAGTTATTTTGTAGAAGTTGCCGTCCGATTGCGAATGATCCTTCGACTCGGACCGTTTCTCGTTCTTTCTGTTCGCATGCTCTCAACCACAAGCAATACGGATCCTTATACGGTGGCAATTGTTAATGCAGCAGGTTCGGGTTTACTTTTGACCAGACCTCACGAGAAGGCGCAAAAAGCAACGCAACGAGTTTCGTCCGTTGGAATATGCTCCGAGACACTGACTGTGGTCGGTTGCTCGCCGGGGATCTTCCCTACATTCGAAAAGCTCAGCGACGAAGAAGGATGCTTTCCGATCTTCCGCAAATTCCCAACAACTGTACAGATGTGCGCGCCAGAAACTTTTACCGTTCCACGGTTCCCGCCAGTGAGGCGCGATTTTCCATTGCCTTTGTGAAGCTCGTCTACATGGTGAGCAGAAGCAGCTTTAACGGAAGATTTCCTAGGATTATCTCTTCCTCGAACAGCAGTTGGCCACGACCTACGCGCCACAAAACATTTATGTCTTTGTCGTCGATCGTCTGGTAAGGCTTTTGTGCAACGATTTGCCACTTCTAAAGGCACCGGCAATCTTTCATCAACGCCTTCACCAGCTGGCGCAATGTTTCCTTAATGTCCATGTCGTTGACTCGCGCCATCATCCGTCTTCCGACGGACATTTCATTGCCGACGCCCTCTTCGAGGGTCTTCATCGTCTTCAGGAAGTGAACTCCACGTGGAAGTATGTGCTTCTTCTCGAAGTGAGCATTCTTCTTGATGACTTGTGAGAAGTTTTGTAAAACGGCTTGTAACGCGGAAGTGCAAGTTTGGCGTTCAAATGAGATGCTATCCTGGTTCATGTCGGGGGTTCCTGTTTTCGACTCCCCACTCCCCCCCCCCCCTCCCCCCCTCCTGCGTGCCAGAAGTATGAACGCAGATGTAGAGGCTTCTAGAACCATGATCTCATCTTGCGAACCAACGCCGAGCTCATCGAGATGCTGAGCGCACTAAACTCAACCAGCGACGTGGCGGCGAGCAAAGGCTTCGTGGAGAGGGTGAAATTGACGAATGATTGGAGTTTGGGAAGACTGAAGATGCTTCCGAAAGGTAACATTTCTGCAGTTGTCACGAGACATTGACCTAGCCGAACTCGAAGCACGAAATCTTTCAACAAAACAGATAGATTTTCGCTCTGGATACATTCAAGTATGTAAGTTTCAACACAAAAGATGTCACTTTTCAGACTGCACTCAGTCGTCCCGCTGCAGAATATCTGCTTGACGAGAAGAGATTTGACTATCGAGGCTTTTTGGAGCAGCTGAACAAAGGCGTAAGAGTTTGTCAAAACGACACAGAGGTCTTAGGGCTACGGAATCAATGAAATGTTCTTATCGACAATTCTGAGCATGCCGGAACTTGGTGTCCCGGGTGCTGCGCCTGGACATCTCTGCTCGGGCTTTTCTTCATTTATGAGGTTTTTCACGTCATCAGCACAAGTTCTGGAAGGGAAAGTCGATGGAAAACTAAAATGAAGCAAGTGGATCAGCACCAATGCCCGTCGGGCCTGTGGCGGCATAACATCTGCGTGCCTGGCATCGAGGATTTTAGAGCCCTGGCAAGCTCGCCGTATGTTCTCTTCAACAAGCCCATGCCCTCCTTCGACTACGGTCTGATTTCCTGCGTTTCTGAATTGGTACGGACTATGCTGATATGTAATTCCACAAACTTGCCAAGATCTTCAATCGAACACATAATAAGCAGCCCTCAGTTCCAGTGCCGACGCGTACAATTCGCGAGTTTCCTCAGGTGTGTAATGGCTAAACGAATTCATGTCTCGAAACTTTGAAGGTGCTCTTCCACAGCCATGGAAACGTAGAAAGCCTAAACTGTTCGCATCATTTCTCGTATCAAGAAACGATAGTTGACGATCTGATCACCACTCACTTTTTGAAACCCGACGATCTTGTTGCCTTAGTTAGTTTGTTTACAACTATCTTCGTTTTTGTTGTTTCTCTTTCAAGTAGAAGCTTTGAAGCGATGAGAAATAAACGTTAATCAGGGGGGCCAGGGGCCAGCACAAAATGGTAACATGACAACGTGTTATAATGGACAAACAAGCGTCAACGCTTCAATCGATGTTAGCAACCAGCGTCGCTCCAGCGATGACACTCTATCCACCAGCTGAAGGCACATTTGTCAGTTCCGTCAACTGATTATGCTGGTATCAGATGAACGACACCTTTTTGAATTTCTGATAGATCTGTCGCCCGAAAGCAGCATATTCAGTTGTCTCATCTTAAAGCATGAAGATTTACAGTGAAGCTCCTTCATCTCTCTCATCGCGCGTGAAACGCGACTCTCTTCCAGTTCATTCCTCTCTCCTCTCTATCATTTCATCGCAGGAGCGCCGACGCTAGCTTGAAGGCTAGGGGGAGACGCGCGCCGACAAGTGTATGTGGCGAAATGTTTCCACCCGTTCTCGGAGGTACCGTTGTTTCGATAACGTTGAAAGGGGAAAATGTAAAGTCAACGAAACGAGCGACGAACCCAGACAGGCACCGATGGCGGAGGAGGAAGAAGACAGTGACTGAATTGGGACAGGGCTCAACTTGAAACGAAGAAAAGAGTGTTGGACGTAATTGATCGATCAAGTTAACGGATAAAAAGAAGTTCGATGTTGTTGACTAGCTGTTTCTTGGTAACAAATTTATAAAAAGGTGACGACGGAATGATGGCGGTGCGTGCGTTGAAGGGTATCTATCCACTAATCGACCTCGGTACTCTCTCTCTATCCTTGTGATTTTATTCTTATTTGTTTCCACTCTGTTCATCGCCCAGTCTGCACACAACACGCCTTGTTTTTGGAAAGGGGTCTGTTCGAAATGCGAAAAAAAGATAACTAATGGCGACTTCCTTTGAATTTGTCGGCTCAAAGACCCGACACCGCCGTGACCTACTCACTTTTGACAAGAACCCTTGTTCAGGGGCCTTCAGATGTTGCCGCATGAACACAGCCAACGTGACGAGTTTCTTCTCACAACTGACTCACTTTATTTTTTGAATCTTATCTCGTATTGCGGTTCAAATCAGCACACAATCAGTGTTCCGCTAAGACGTAGAGGCAACAGAACAATTCTTTGACTTTAGTCGGCTCACATGAGACGCTGTCTTGCAACTAGCAGTAACAACATCAAAATGTGATAGGAAGCATGCGGTACTTCGAACTTATCGACGCATAAGGCTTCCTCAACGTACTCTCGCTTGAAATTTCTTGAAAAATAATGATTTGCAAGAGATTGATAAACCTCCTCGCATAAACTGCACAATGGTCCGGGTGACTAAAATGCAAGGCAAAAATCTTGCTTGACGCTTCGCTACCTCGAAAGACGAATATCGCGTAATGACTGACGTCCAATTGAAATAGTTTATGTAGCGTCTGCGATCGCTTGCCAGGTGCTGCAGAAAGACTGCCAATTTCTGAGGATTCTCGAAGTCGTCCGCGGCAATAAACGAACTAGCTGGAGCATATGGTGCGGCAATTGCTCTGAAACTAAAATATCCCACTCGAATTTTGAACTCTGGCCTTTTCAAAACAATCGGCACGATCAGGCGTTTCATCCTCCAAAACTTCTCTGTCAAATATCCATCGCACAGACTGTTCTCAAAAGCGAGAACGAAATAGTGCTGCTCTATAGTTAACGTTTTTTAATGAAAAGACACCTCACCCACTGCTTTCGCTTCACAAAGATCGTCGCATTCCGTCGTATTGTCGCACTTTCCGAGTTGATCATCCGCTTCAAAGTGGCTTGAGTATCATATAAATCAGCCAGTGTCCACAGCAAAATGGCAAATTCATGATCGCAATTCTGCGGCAAATCTCACAATCAGAACAAATTTGCCTTACGCGCAAAGCAAGTCAGTCAACTGTCCAAAGGAATGCAAGAGTGGAACCAAAATAGCCCCTTTTGATGACCGAATATCAAAACGCGGCAAACATGAAAGAAATTGTGTCAATGAAAAAGAAGTGGCCCGCCTTTCTGGCTGCGGGTGTTGTCACGCAGCCCTTCTAAGAGGCTCGCACTCATTCATCCTGTACTCAAAGATTTTCTTTGCTTGCTTTGCGTTGAACTGGTCAATGGCGATTACAAAGATGTTCAAAATCAGAGTGCGCAACCATCCCTATCAAATTTATTCCATTATTGTTACAATTATTGCAACTCTGTCACTATGCCGTTTCCAGCGTCTAGGACTTCCAACTGAAATAAAGGTCTGGTCAGTCAGGATTCAGAGGGTCTAGGCTCCGCACGAGTATGTTGTGGGAGAGGAATTTTTCAAAAGTTTGGCTGATTATGTTGTCCGGTGCCCCAAGGAAATTGATCACGAGAAACTTGTCTGTTTGCCTTCGATAATTTGATATTTCCGCAGGCACACCATCACAAGATTCCCATAATTTATGCCCCTCCAAGTTGCTTGCACGTTATTGGGAAGTTTATTCAGAGTAACAAGCAAAGGTTCGCTTCGTGGCTTCAGTTTAGTCCTACCCAGATATGTCTTGGTGTCGCATGGAGAAGACTTTCTGATTCCAAAACGACGAATGCTTAACTTGAATCTCAGCGACTACGAAGACCACTCTTACATTCTCGAGTTGGCGCCCTTTTTGTTTGCCAAAGAAAATCCTTCAGCGATCCGAGGCTTGTCCGTTGGTTTGGTCTCAATATGGATGCCGATCATCACAAAGCGGAACAAATTCCGATTGGCTTCAACTACGGTCTAATTGGAGATGCCCGACAGAAAGCTCTGGAAGAGGCGATAGAGAATCAGTGCGTCTTCGTGTAGACGGCTACTTCTATTTTTTAGACTACCCTTTGAGTCGCGGCCAATAGATATTTTTGTGGCTTTTCGGTTGGATTCGAATTCGATAAGGCCCTTTTGGAGAAAGCACTTTTGTGAAAATTCAATCTTTGGCGGCCTAAGAGTTCATTGCTCGTTAGTGACGCGCTTGTTTCGATCTACACATTTCAGACCCATTTATAACCCTGCCTATCGTGACTACTTCTATCACGAACGAGATAATTTCTACAAAATTCTCGCGAAAAGCAAATTTGTCGTGTCCCCACTTGGAAATGGTCTGGATTGCTTCCGCACGTGGGAATCTTTGGCCCTGGGTGCCATCCCAATCGTGCCGAATTCTACGCTGTGGACATTCTTCCAGACTGAAAGGGTCTTAATCACGCAGAATGTAACCGAGGTACGTCGGAAAACGTTTTCAGAGTTTAACGGCGATGTTTGAGATTACTCCGCAAGTCCTTCAAGAGTATGCGAGTGGGAATCCACAGCGTCCAAAATTGTCCCGATTTCTTGATCCATACTATTGGTTGAAACAGATCGAAACTGCTCGATATTCCGTCTTGTAATTTAGTTTCTGATGCCTTTATTGGTTGATGCCATTTTTAAATTACTAATTGCATTAGCAAAAAAAAATTCTTTTCCTTGTGTGCACGACTTTGGAATAAATTTCCCTGGAAAAGTGTGTAAACCCAGCTAATGCTGTAGACGCAGAATCTTTAGAATTGTGCCTAATCCAGAATGAAATCATTCTCCGCTTAGCTATGCACCGATGCAAGACAGACGATGGAAGACAGACACGAAGAATATATTTCAACTTGCTGGCAAACTGTTCCCTTCTGCGCTGGAAACGACAGTGTAGATCTCGAGGCGGACGTGAAATGGTCCGTCCTTTCTCTTTTCGCCGAGAAAGTTTGTCTTCAGTGTGAACACCTCTTACTGTTCTAGTGTAGAGATTCAGCTTACTAGCGGAATTGCGAGGGTTTATTGGCCAAATAAGCAACGGCATACACGCCGTTCAACTTATTCCCAGTTCAGACGACTGCTGCTTGTTTCCCCTCGAGTTGAATTTCCCCTCGAGTTGAATAGGGCGCTCAAATCGCTGTAGCTTTCTATAAATCGACGAAAGCAAAAAAGTATCTCGAACAGTTGTCACACTTTTGGATATCAAAACTCTCATCCGGACATTTTTCTATGGCAGTTTTTTTTTGCCGGAGATACGTTTTCGCCGTATCTTTTTCGATTTTTTTTTGCGATCCGGAAGGACACCGCGTTTTATGTAGTCAAGCCCTTGTGATCAACAGAAAGATTGTACGTTGTTTTGAAGATAGCGCATCAGGCAGCCGCCTTGCATAAGCTCCATGACGAGAACGATGACTTTCTCGGCGGTGAACGACACGCCGTAAATGCCGACCACATTCGTGTGTCTAAATTATGTTTTCCGAAATTCATTTTTAAAACGATTTCGAAAGAATTTTTTGTTTAATAAAAGCAATAATATTTTGCAAAAATTTATAAATTCTTTCTTCGCTAACTTCAATGACATGAGCGTGGTGGCTTCACGAAGGAATTCCGTCTGCGCATCGATATCGTCTACGGAGTGAAGTTGCTTACAGGCCACCGCCACGCTTGACCGTTTTCCCGGTGGACGAAATGTCGTACGGTAGACGACGCCAAAATTCCCAAACGTTCAATTTATGATTAAGTTTTCATTTTTCACCTTTTCCAAGGATGGTCTCCACATGTCCGATTTCGCTATTTGGAATAAGCAACCGGCGATCGAAGTTTGCCAGACGAACAGAATCGATTTTTTGCATTTCAAAACGTTCTTTCTTGGCGTCTTCGAATCGTGATTCAGTATAAACTTCCGGGCGACGGCGCCTCTTCAGAAAACACAGCAAGACGACCGCAAACGCAAACGCGAGAATCACCGAAACGACAATAACGATGATCACCGCCACAGTTTTCGTGCTTCTAGGCTCCCCAACGACCTCTTCCTCTTCTTCGTCGTCAGAGGCTGCGAATTTTCTATTTCATGAACGAACTGACGAACTCACATGGAGCCAACTTCTCCAACTCAGAGATTGGTGTGAAGCAGCTGCAAAAGCAATGCTTGTTCACATGCTCGACGCAAATTGAGAGACATGTCTCGCTGCATGGAGTAACATCATTAACAGATCCAACTGTTTCATTTGTTCCTTCACCTGCAAATTTGTTTTGATGGACTGTTCTTATTTAACGAACGCTTTCCGTAAATCGCCTGCGCATCGGCTATGACGCGTGGCGAGAGTCGCTTTCGAATGAAGCGCAACTTTTCGTCTTGCTTCACGATCGCCGATTTATTGTGAAAAAGATCGTCGGGATCGTCAAAATTGTGAACGCCGAGAATCATTCCAATGCGATACTGTGCCGCGTTTACCAGATCCCATATGGCACTGAAAAAACATTAAGGATTTTGAATTTTATTATTTTTTTAGGTTTTATTATTAGATTTATGTTGTAAAAAAATAACTCACTCGATGCCAGCGTTTCTCCTGTAGCCGGTCCATCATGCTTCCCTCGTTCCAAAGACGGTAATCGCATGGTTTTCCGAAACTCTGGCGTACGGACCGAAGCCGGGCACGTCGTTTCGAAAGCCGAACGCAAGGTTACAATCCGAGTTATTCTCACCCTGAACCGTATTTTTGAAAGCTGTAATGAACTATAGCGTCTAAGTGGTTGACAAACGCGCAATGAGGACCCTCAGGTTCCCCCAGTGTAGAAGACAAGAATGAATAACGAAGTCCCTTTATTCGGGAGAAAGGCCTAAGAAGGCAACTTTACGTGAGCCTCACAAACAGGAGAACTGAAGATCAATACAAAGCACCAAACGACAGACGTCGCTAAAAGTCATACATGCAACAGTAGCAATTACGTACAGCGTACGACATCCCTCCTCCCTCCGGAGGCGACGTCCCGGCGCTAGAGGGCACAACAGAAAAGAAGTAGGAGAAAACCATAAGGCAAAACTCCTAAGCATGAGGAAGAAAGGAGAAACCTTCAATGAGGAAAACTCCTACACGAAAGAGAATTAGCATGAGGACAGAAAATACGAGTGAGCATAATAAAGATAGAGCGACTTGCTGAACTTGCTGCGACTTGACGACGATGACGGGCTTGAGCGGCTTCACTGACGGCAAACGGCGTGACGGCCTTCATAGTTCTTCGGCGGTCCATCTTGCGTCGTCCAGTTCGAATTGCGGCGTCCCGTCGATCGTCCTGAAGTCGTCGTCGCAGCAGCTCCTCGTCGTCCAGTCCTCGATGTTGTCCATGATGGCGTCCTCGTTGATGAACTCGAAGTCCAGTGGCGCGTCACGGCCACAGCCACAAGCCTGAACATGAATGGTAACCAATAGAAAGGATGGAGGCGTTCGAAGATCATTTTGGCACTCCCTTTTTGGTTCACATTCATCTCGAAGCTCACCAGCTCTTGCAGTCGCTCAGGGGAAATCACCTGCTTCAAGCAATCTCCCTCATTCTTCCACACCTTACTGCCCATGATTTGGCATTGGCTCAGGTCAAGTTCGATCCCGCAAGAGAAACGAAACTTTCCCTGATTCCCACGCTTCACTCTCTCTTTCAGTACGACCAGCTCATTTGTACTGCCAGCCGCACTCCTCTCTCTCTCATTCAAGTCTCTCTTCAGATCGCATTTCTCGAATTTCGCTTGGCCGTCGGCATCAATAGTTGCGAAACGAATCAAAGTCTGGCCTTTTCCACTCTTCACTTCATTCTTCACCACAAGTGAGGTCACCGGGGGCTCACTTGACTTCCCCGACCCCTCCAAGAATGGCGCCTCGACATTCTCGGACTTTCTCTCCGCCTTCTCTTCCTTCAACTCACTCACACGGACGAGATCAGTTTGTGACGAAGCTACTCCACGTCGGAACACAGGTGCAGGCTTCATCTTCACCAACTTTTCCACTCTCTCTTTCGACTCCTCTTTCACGCTCACACTCTTCTCTCTCTTCACAACTTCATTCCAAGAAGGCCTGTTGTCAACTCGCACCATTCGTAGCTTGCTATAGTTGGGATTTGGCCTTAGTTCTTCAATCTCCCCATCGTCATTTCTCCATGTCAATGCAAAGCCAATCTTTCTCAAATCAGCGCATCCCAATAAGACCTCTTCTTGAACATCAGGAGAAATCAGGAAGTCCACCTCTGCTTCTCGAGTACGATAAGTCACAGTCATTCTTCTCTCACCACTTACACTCATGGGCTTGTTCGTGATGCTTTTGAGCCTCTTCTCAGTGGGATTCGGCGGGTCTTTGAAAATGCGCTTATAGAAAGCCTCCTTCATTACCGAAACTTCAGCGCCGGTATCATAGATCGCCTTCGCATCATGCTCGTTGTTCAACACAATATAACCATCGGGAATATCGTCCGGGTAACGAATACAAGAAAGGGTGTAAGTGCGGGGTGGAATAGGCGCTTGCACACTCGTTTCACCCTGCGCACTTGCACGTTCCCCACTATTCTGACTTCTCTCATTCACATTCTCACTCACTCCTTGAGGGTTCTGACGACAATTGAAGGACAAATGGCCTGCACGACCACACTTCAAGCACACCTGGTCCCTTCTATCATTCGACTCTCGACCTCGGTTACCGAACTGTTGATTGGGGCGATTCCTAGGTCTTGCTTCATGGGAATTTCGCTCATACTCAGTTCGGTGTCCCGCTTCAGGGTCAACACTCGCACTCACGCTCACATTCTTCTTGCTAGCCTCTTCCATTTCCTTCAATCGCACATGGTTCTCCTGGCTAGACTCGAGCATAAGAGCAGCGTCACAAAGCTTACGATAGGCAAAAGCTTTTTCACAGGTCTCAAGAATCGTCACCAGCTCGTAGTGCTTCATGTCTTCTTTAGCCATGAGACCCTTCAAAAGAATACCCGCTTTGAGCATTGACTCCGCTTCCACAGTTTGTTTGGGCAACGCGCGAGCAACAAGTCTATCGATCTTCCTTACGAACTCGACCACACGGCCGCCCTTGTAGTTGCACTTGAAAAGATCCATCAAATAGCGGAACTGCTGACCCGCGGATGCTTGGGTAAGTCTTCGATAGAGTGCTTTGCACACCGCTTCCAAGCTTCCATTTTGAACCAAGTGTGGGTCCAAGCCATCAAAGATTTCGCGCGCCTTTCCAGAAAGTTTGCTCTTCAACTGAATAATGATGCACTTCTCTCCGTACACATTCGCTCCATACTTCATGAGAAATTGGACGAGCCATTCTGAGAACTTCTCTCTTTCACTCTCTTCACCCGAGAAACAAGCAACATCTGGCTGACCCATGGCGACACTCGCACGCAACATCAAGGTGTCACTCGATTGCCCACGCATGATCGAGTCAAAAGCTCGAGTCACCTCTTCACATTCATACTCTCCTTCGTTCGATTCATAACTCTCATTCAACGCTTTATTCAATGGGGAGAAATGGGGCAAGAACGTGTACTGACCTGTGTGCTGAGGCACTGGCGCTTCTCGCATCGTCTGCGGTCTTCGAAGGCGTCGGCCATCTTCTTCTTCATTCCATTGACCTCCATTTGCCTGAACGAAGCCTGGATTTCTTGAGAACGAAGCGAACTGACCTCGATAGGAGTTAGCTTCTGCCAACTTCCTCTTCGTTTCTTCGAGTTCGTAGGCGAGCTCGTTGTTCTCCTGCTTCAGCTGCTCGATGTCCTTCTCAGCGGCAATCAACTTCAGTGCATGCGGTCTGCACTCCGTGAGCCTCTTGTCAAGCACTGAAAGCATGTTATTCAGGCGTATGATGTTTGAATTCTTATTCGACAGTTGTGACAGAAAGTCATTCCATGTAAGAACGTTTTCCTCTTGACACAACTTGGCCACTTCTTGATCCCAAAATTCTTTCTCATTCAGCATGGCTTCCAGTGATTCAAAAGGAACATGGTGATCTGCGAGTACTGCAGAAACCTCGCGCGACTCACGCTCAATTTGCTTGAATTCCTCTCTCAACACGATTCTGTTCACGTCCCAGATTTTCATGACTGTTCCCAGCTCTGTCTCGAGGTTTGCATCGCCAAAAGCGGAGTTTTCACAGTGTTTCTTCAACAATTCCTTCCACTTTTCATTCAATTCCCTCTCGCAATCATCCAAAACTCGGAGAAAACTGACCTCGGGCTCGGTCCTTTCGGCGGGTGCCGCCTCTTCCTTCTTCTCTTCATTGTACGTCGCCTCGAGCCTCGCCAGCAGTGATTGAGCAGCGTGGAGATCAGCGTCTCCTGACCCAACGACGGTCTCTTCTCTCTGGAACATTGGCATTGAGAGTGATTTCGGGCTGGAATGTCCCAAGTTTTCTCCGAAATCTCCCATTTTGTTCTTCCTTCTTGTCAAACGATGGCCAGAACTGACCATAAGCAATCTTTCCAAGACAAAATTCAAAATTCGGGCAGCGCCTCCGGCGGACCGTTGAGAAAATTGCACCAAAATCAGCGAGAAACACTGAAAAAACCACCACGAACCTGTTACGGTGCCTTCTTTCAACCGAAAACCGGGCTTCTTGCTTGATTCGCGCGGCGATGCCGCCTTCTTCTCACGCGCAGCAACCAACAACGAGTGGCGAGGCGCGAGCCTACAAACCAAACGTTTAGTCACTTGAAGCTCTCCGCAAAACAACGAGAAACGTTCGCGAAACACGCGAATCTCGATGCGAAACAAGGGATATTCGTGCACGTAGCAAGCGAATCAATCCTGGTGGCAGTAACCTTCTGTGGCACAAGGCCTTTCTCCTTCCAAAACAAGCTCCGAATCACTCGCACAAGCACAAGGCTAGGCAACGTTTCTCTCGCGCGTGAGTGGTCTCGCCAACTCCGCCAACTGCAAGCGTCTTACTGAAGCCGGATGCCGCCGGACGACAGCGCTGCTCTGTTCTTACAGTTACTCCAAAAGTAAGAACCACGACAAGGACCCGGTCCAAGCGCTATGCGAGAGAAACAGTGAACGAGTCACTTCTCGTTGCTCACCAGCAACTTTCCTTCTCTTCTCTTGCCACACCGGCCAATCACTTCAGAAACCACAGAATATGTGCTCCGTGAGCTGCGAACAACGGAAACAAGCAAGAGACTCGTGAATCAATCCAGAAACACGACAAAACAACGAATATCGTATGAAGACGATATCAAATCAATTTGGCTCAGCCCCCATGTAATCTCAATAGCGAGATCTAGCTAAGTGTCTATGCGGCACGACCTCGCAGCGACCGAGGACCCGCAGGTTCCCCCAAGGTGCAACAACACAACGAACGAAAAGCGGCCTTTATCCTAGGCTCAAACCTCACACAAAACAACCACACGTGAGCCTCGCCCAGCGAAGACTGACATAAATGCAAATAATCAAGCAATGACACTAAATGCAGTACAAAGACAGAGCGGAAAGCGGAGCAATGTAGCGAGCTACATTACACAGTCGTGTTGTTCCATCCAAATTCCCAACAGATAATGTACCTCAGCTTCACGCTGATCTTTGTTTTCAACTTCCCAAATGCAATCCAGCCAGTCGTAAATTTGGTTGAGATGCAGAACGACGAGTGCTTTCTTTTCAAATGCTTCAACAACTTCTTGCCAAGAAGCTTCGACTTCAAGATGCTGGTATTGTCTTGAAAGAGTCTTCATAACGAAGAGAAAGCGCACGCTTTCAGCGACGGCTTTCAGTTCCAACTTCTTTCGCCCAGTGTCCTCGACGGTTTCTTGGTTATTAAGGTCGCTTTCCGCTTGGTCGATGAGAACATTCAAAAAGACGCTTCGTTTCGTTTTGTTCTGCATTCGCATCAAATAGCGAAGGTGCGTCCTAATTCTCGCGCAGCTGGCATGCGGCAGTAAAGGTCACGAACCAATTCAATGAAAGATGCGACTAATTCGTCAATGCTTCCAAAAGAACTCCGTTTTTCCTCGAGTAGCAGGATCTCCACGTTCCAGCGCCTTTCAAGCGCGTTTTCAGCCCAGAGAAGGTAATCAGAAACGTTGAGGATTTCCAAAACGAGTCTTTTAAAGAAAAGTACTGATCCCGTATCTCTCGAAATTAGTCGTTGACGACCAAGAAAGTCTCGCATTTCTTGCTTGTGATCCACAGTTCTTAATAAAGCGGAGCCTTTTGCTCTTGACCAGTCGAGGAGGCGTCTGGGTAGACTGAATTCAGCGAAATTCAGCGAATACGGCTCTTTGCGAGCACCACCTGTGAAGCTTGTATTTGTTTGACCCAAAGCAAGTCAACGTACTTTTCTCCATAGCTGCGTGACGATTTTCGAACAGTTCATGAGCTGACGGTCTTTTCGCGACATCTTCGGCTAGCATTGCAGCCAATAGCGTTCGAACTGGAATATCCGCTGCGTACTGGTGGCCAAAGTAGCTCGGAAATTTGCCGTACTGAAAATGGATTTCTTAAATATCATTTCTAACCTTTCTTAGATATTGCACAAGTTCAATCACTTCCCTCTCCGGGGTGTCAGAACAGTAGAACAAGACTCCAAATTGGCAACTTGTGATCTATGATCTTTGCTCAACTTTTGACCTACCTTGATCAACTTTGAACTACAATTTCGATCTACTCTCACTAGGGCATGAAATCACAACATTTTGAGCGGTTTAAATTAAGTACTGAAAAATTTCACTCCCAGTAGAACCCTACAGGCACCTTCAAAGATTTGACCTACATTTGTATTTCTCGAGTTCCGTTTATGTAATCAGAGTAATATTGACTGGGAAGCTTCTTTAGGCCATAGGGCATCAGCTTCAAATGAAAGAAGTAAGAAATAACATAAAACAGTAAGATTGCATACCCAGTAGAATACATCAGGCACCCGAGAACATTTGACCCACATCTGTATTTCTCGAGTTCCGTTTATGTAATCGGAGTAATTTTGATCGGGAAGGCTTTGGCAAGCTATTAGCTGACATCACAGCTGAAAGCAGTAAGAAATAACATAAAATAGTAAAATTACATACAGAGTAGAATAAGACTTCTAGCCAACCACAATTGACCCACATTTGTATTTCTCGCCTTCTGTTTATGTTTACGTAGTATTTTTGATTGAGAAAGATTCCTTAGGCTATCGGCCATCAACTACCAGTGAACGAAATAACATAAACGAGTAAAAATATATACAGAGTACAGTTGAAAAATACTTATGTTTGTTGCAAAAATATACATGCACGTCAAGTACGTCAAGGATTCTGAAGTTTAAGCGAAACACGTCAAGGCACGTCAAGCACGTCAAGGATTTTCCTACAGTAATGCATTCGCGTCGGGACCTTCACTTCGCGCCTTTTCCATAGAGGAAGGAAAAAATGAGAATCAATATTGAGAAGCAACCACACAACAGCCTAGCTGATCGAGCAAATGAGGATTTTTCTGGAATGCATTCGTTTCGGGACCCATATTTCTACTAATTTTCGTATCGGGACCCAACTTTCGCGCCAAAAGAACTTTCTAGAATGGCGGGAAAAGACACGTCTAAACAGGAATGAATGTGTTAACAGACAAAAGTGACGTCATTCACGAAATAACGAAACAGGAGCATTATACGGATGATGAAACAGGTCAAATGACGTCATAATCATCAAATGACCCCTCGAAAAAACCGTATAAATAGCCCTCGCACATTGTCACTCTTCATTCGGAGACGTTCGTCGACTGCTGGTCGGTCGTCTTTTCTAGGCTATGGAGCGTTTCTTCAAGTCTGCCAAGTCGAAGACTGCAATCAACCTCAAGAATGGTACCCGCAAAGTCACAATAAGCGGCATTACCATGAGAGATATTTCGCACTTCGACAAAGAGCGACAAGCCCAAATCTTTGAGGAAATGCTCGAAGCTAATATTCCAAACTTGAAAACCAGCAAATATTCCGTCAGTATGACATATCCAGGAATGGTCAAACCATTCTATTTGTCTCTTCGGACGCACGAGCTCAACAGTGGAACGGCCATCGTAAAGAAATTGGAATTGCTGATGCAAAGCAACCAAGACGTCCATCCTGATGAAAGGCTAGAATTTGAACTAATGGTCATCGAGAATGCCGTTGGCAGCCCTCGTCTACCCTCCCAGGCACTCTGCTACAGAAAGCACGGTCACGGTGGCGAGAGAGTACCTTATGTCAGGAATTTCAAGGATTCTCTCTGTATGCCGCGCGCCGTCTCTGTGGCTTTTGCTCATGGTGCAGTGAAGTTGTATTGTCAGAACAATAACATCAACATATCCGTCGTCCCCAAGCAACATCGATCGTTTTTGTCTCTACGATCAAGACATTTCGAAAGGCTGACAAATTTCGAAAAGTTCGATGCAGATCAATATCAAAAGGACTGGGCCCTCCATTTACTTCAAGAATGTGGACTACCGACGAACAAGGAATTTTACGACGAAAAAGATCTTCGAGTCATTTACGAGAAAGCGAAGCCCATTTCCGAATGCAATGGACTGGATTACCCTCTCTTCAGCTTCCACGTGTTCGATTTTGAAGGACATCTACTGTATTCGTTTCAAGATGAGAATCATTTCAAGGATCAATACCCACTTCTCTTCCTCCATTACGACAAACATCTCGACTTTGCCAAGGATCTCATCCACAAGAAGAAAGAGTTCTGCCATTTATGTGGATTAGTCTACAAGCTCAAACACAAGCATTTTTGTTCCAAGCTCTGTTTCAACTGCAACGAAAGCTTTGGCGATTGCAAGCTAGTTCCTGAAGAGAGAAAGCGCTGTCCGGATTGCAATTTTGTCTTCAAGAATGCCAAGTGTTACGAAGCTCACTTGAAGAAATCCAACTCGAAAACTGGCAATGCTTCGCTGTGCTCAATGAGGAAGAGATGCCCCGATTGTCTCAAGCCTTATCGCGTCAACAAGGCGAACCCTCACGTATGCAATATGTCGTACTGTTCACGCTGTAAAGCTAGAAAAGAAGCCGGCCATACTTGTGTATGGAAAGCAGTTACTGACAAGGAACGGGAAGATATTGCAAAACGTTGCGAGGAATTCAAGTACGTTGTTTTCGATTTCGAAACCATGCAAAACGAAATTGATGAGGAAGACAATGTGGAACAACTGGCGGGAGGACATGCTCCAATTTACGTCTACGCAATCAGCGTTTGTCAGGACTGCCAACACGAAGATATTGAGAAAGAATGCGATAATTGCGGTGGCGAGCGAGTTTTCGAGCGCATTTACGAGCCGGGACTTCCAAAGACTTATGTGGTTGATGAATTCATCAAGCACTTCATCTTCAGCAAACGTTACAATGGAGTAACGATGTTTGCTCACAATGCTTCAGGATACGACTCGATCCCGATTCTACAAAGACTCAATGCGATTGGCATTCATCCAAAGCCCCTAGTGTCAGGAAGTCGCATTCTGCAATTACTGATATCGCCAAACGACTATAGCTATGCCCGGGCTGCGGGCCTAGCGAAAGCTGCAGGACTGAATCCAATACTGGTTCAAAATCCAATCGAAGCTACGATATTGATCAAGGATACTTGGCTTTTCACTCAATGCAGCTTGAGTGATTTTACAGCTGCTTTCGACCTCGAGGAACGAAAAGGAGAATTCCCCTTTCAATTGATCAGCGATCGCTATTGGAATCTGAACAGCAAATGCCATCCAGACGAAAAATGGTACCAGCCAGAGTTCAAGAAGCCTAAGAAGTATGAAGAATTTCGAAAATGGTATGACGCGAATCGAAACAAGCCTTTCAACTTCATCAATGAATTGAAGGCTTATGGACGTAACGACGTGGTCATTCTTCTTCAAGGACTCCTGAAGTTGAGACAAATTTTTATCGAATACTGCAAGTTCGATCCCTTTCAAGAATGCGTCACTCTAGCTTCAGCATCTCAACTCACATTCCGACTCAATCATCTCAAGCATCCCGAGCTAATCGCCCACATCGACGAGCGAGGAGTTCCACTGAAGGACAACCAGAGCATGCTCGCATTGCGCTATCTTTTCTGGCGCGAGAAGAAACGGAATGAAGAGCGAGCAAGACTCGGCCTTCCACCACTGAAGATGCAGACTGCAGCCGAAGGAGAGAAGGTTATCTTCACAGCTTCTGGCATGTACAAACTAGACGGCTGGTGGGAAGAAGACGGAAAAGGTTTCGGAATCGAAGTGCATGGCTGTCATTTTCACGGCTGTCAGAAATGCGGTCCAAATAGCAATGATCCTCAAGAAGTGACTGACGCAGAAGAACGATTCGAGAGGACTCGGGAACGAATAAGCGAGATTCGAGCTCAAGGTATTGTCGTGGAAGAGATCTGGGAACACGAAATTGATGAAATGCTCGACAATGACAAAGAAATGAAGAAGTTCTTTGAAAACAATCACTTCAAGGAACGTCTATTCCCTCGAGGAGGCTACTATGGCGGCAAAACGTACACATCTCAGCTAATCTACAAATGCAAGGACGGAGAAGAGATTGGCTTCAGAGATTTTAATAGTCTTTACCCGGCAGTAATGATTGAAGGATCATATCCTCTTGGAGCTCCTAATGTCTACAAGAAGTCCAACATGGACGGACGAGCCTTTCCAATTCCGCCACCTCGGCAGCCATTGAAATACAAAGGGCTTATCCTTTGCAAGATTCTCGTAAACAGAATCAATTCTCTGGCTGTCTTGCCATACAAGCACAACAAACAACTTTTCTTCGGAAATTGTGCAAAGTGTATTCAGGAAGAAATTTCTGAAGATTGTCAGCACATCGACGACGAGCGAGAGCTGCAAGGAATATGGACTCATCTGGAAATCAATGAAGCGATCAACATGGGAGCTCGTGTCACTGAATTGATCGAAGTCTGGCATTGGGATCAATGGAGCGAGCCCGGAGAGCTCTTTGGTGACTATGTGAAGACCTTCTACAAGCTCAAGATTGCCAACAGTGGCTGGGGAGACAGCATCAAGACTGCCGATGACAAGAAAGCTTACCTCAAGGACCTCAAAGACAAAATGGGGATCGAATTGAAGGAAGACGAGATTCGCAAATGTCCAAGTCTTCGCTTTCTATCAAAGCTACTTCTAAATTCCATGTATGGCAAGTTTGGAGAGCGCTGTAACCGAATTACGACAGACTTCATCGGTGACAGAAGTCGAATTCTGGAGATTTCCAACAATCCGAAGCTCAAAGTGGTCTCTACGAAGTGGATTCCCAGCACATACGGAAGCTCTGGCATTTACGACCCTGAAGCCATTTGGCTGATAACTTTCCACACAAGGAAAGAGTTTGAGCATAGTGCTAGGTTCGGCAATTTGCCGATTGCTTGTTTCATTACGAGCTATGCCCGTCTCAAGCTATTCGAAGCAATCAAAGCTGTCGGAAAAGCACACCTTTACAGTGATACTGACTCAATCGCATATGTCAAAACGCCCGAGGCTGAAGCTGCTCTCAATCATCTCTGCCATCCTCATCTTGGAGGCTTGACTTCCGAAGTCAACGATGATTGGAAGATCACAGACTTTTATGCTCCATCTCCGAAATGCTACGGTTATCGCAAAGTCAAACGAAGCGATCCTAACATTTTCGAAGATGTCATGAAGATCCGTGGAATTTCCATGCATCAGGATGCCAAGAAGGACTATGGCTTGGAGAATTTTGCTTCAAATATTACAAGCTATGTGGAAGCATTGAAAGCAGAAGAAAAGGTGATGCTGAAAGATGGCACTCTCGCTGAGAGACAGCTCAAGAAGCCAGTCACAACTGACGGTCTTCAAGTCCATCACTTTCGTCAAAGTCAAATCAAACGAAAGAATCGCGAGCTCATCACTGAAGTCTGCAATAAGAAGCTGAGAATCCATCAACACAAAGGCCGTATCGATCTGGAAACAACTCGAGTACTGCCATTTGGCTACATGGAAGTGGACCCTGACTTTTGATTTGTTGCATTTTGTTGTATTTTGTTGTATTTTGTTGTATTTTGTTGTAAATAGTTTGTTGTAATGAATCCGAATAAAGTACAAAACGAAAAAATTGCGTTTTACACCGGAGAATATCAATCGAGATGGGGATGCTGCACATTGCATGTTGTGTGGATGCATGCATATGGTGTGAAAATACGCGAGCAAAAGCGAGCAAAATGCATGCAAATAAACAAAAAGCGAGCAGAAAGCGAGCAAAAGATGTGTATATTTCGTCTCACCCTCTCAAATCAAGACTGCGCCGTGAGGAGAGGCTCAAGTGAGACTCGTACGGCGCCGCTGCACTTCGACACATGTGTCGAAGAGACTGCATAAAAGGTGTGGGTTTTCACAAAATCAGCCATTTCTGCATTTGTAAACGATGGAAGCGTTGGTCAAGAAGATTTTCACTGATCCAAAGAATGCTGTGGCCTTTTCTTCTATCGATAACGTCTTTCGACAAGTCAAAAAGACGTTTCCAAAGGCGACCAAGTCTCAAGTCAAGGATATTCTTCGAGGAATCGATTCTTACACGATGCACAGACCTGTCAGGCACAATTTTCGGAAAGTAAAGACGATAGGTGAGAGTTTTCGCTCTCACGCATGGTGTGACTTGCTCGACGTCCAAAAGATTGCAAGTTGGAACGATAACATAAGATTCTTGCTGGTTCTCGTTGACGGATATAGTCGCTTTCTTTGGGTTGAGCCACTGCTCAACAAGAAGCCTGAGAGCGTCCTGAAGGCGCTGAAGAAGATTTTTACCGATTTCTTACCTCATTACTTTGTGGTGGATGAAGGTTCAGAATGGAAATCGGTCGTGAAGACGTTTCTCGAAGAGAATGATGTCAA
>JAQIXL010001150.1:0-20327 GCA_034700245.1 Poikilolaimus oxycercus
TGGGTCATTTTCTGCGATGAACCCCCAGAGCTGAAATCGAGTCGACGGCCCCAAAAAGGCGGAAGGGGTCCCCCCGTAAAGCACGGGTCTGATTTAACCACTGAAGAGAGGACAGCAATGCAAACGTGTGGCGGCCACAGCAAGCCATCCCTGAGTCTGTCTTCCATCAGCTGGCCTTTTCCTCTCGTTTTCGAATTTCTCAGCGGATGAGCGCCGCGTGGCATCAACTACGGTGGATCTCGATGATCAGCTTTTAGACCACTAGCAAGCGTCGCAGCAACGGAAGTCGCCACTCCTAATTCATTTCCGATTATGTCCAGCTCTTTGAGACGCTTTCGTGCATGAAAACGTTCTTTGCGCCACGTATTCGTGACATTGAAGCACGCACACGTGACTCAGGGTGCGCAATAGCAAGGAAAACTGAAAATTATTATTTTTTCGGAAAAAAAGAATCATAATGCCGACAAGAGAAGGTACAATAAAACACAGGAACAATGTCTGAAAAAGAGCTTTCAAAGGGAAGAAATATGAAATTGGTTCTCTGACTGCCGGAAATCCTCATCGTTGATTCACCCACAACCTTAATGGAGTTCATCAATTTCCTCGTAAACAGAGATCGATGTGACCTTTTTCACAACCGGAGTGAGTTTTGACCTTGTCGGCGCTAAGATTCTGACCGGAACCTGCATCTCTGTATTTTTGGTTAATCCTGTGTACTAGAAGGCCGGAAGCAGCACGCACCGTAGCACATTGACTTCAATTTACGAAGTGGAAGTTCCGTCAGTTAATGTACGTTTCAAATATTCTGCCATGCGGTGCTTCGTAGTTGCGCCGAACTTGCTGTGCTTAGTCTGTGGCGCTCTCGCACCGCATCGTCACTTTGGCGCACGAGTTTGTCGAGCTTGTGCGACGTTTTTTCGACGCGCCACAACTCGAAATCGGACGTTTATTTGCGCGAATGTCGACGACTGTCCCGTTGTTTCAAGTAAGCCATACACAGATCGTTAATGATGTTTCAGTGAGTCGAAGATTTTGCCGAGCCTGTCGAATGAAAAAATCCTCCATATGCGCTTAGCCGGTTTTTGGGCTGCTTTAGCGTTGTTAAAATATTGCAGGAGACGCTACACCGAAGCGATCGCAAATTTCTCAGTTTGAAGACGAGGATTGTATGCTGAGACTGAAGACCGCCTACGACCGATTAGGGCTGCATCGATTTTGCTTCACAACATGCCGGGTTTATCCCTTCGTCACATTCATTGCAGCAAAGCTAGATGACAGGTTTTTGATTGACCTTGAGTCAATTTACCACAACGATATGGCTGATATAAGAAGCATGCTGAATTCCACTTTCACCGAAATATCAATGGTTTCCTTACAACAGCAGGTTTACAGAAAAAATCGGCTCTATGCACTGCAGAATTTGCTATTCGAGAAATTTTTCGTCCCATTTTTGTGTCTGGGACGCAAGTGTCCATGCAAGCAAAGAAGGAGCCAACGCTGATGCTAAGGAAGATCGATCGGTCTATGATACTGTCGACGAGGCTAACTACACAACGACTGCTTCTGCTTCTCAACTGCAACACAGGAAAGCTTATAGACCTTTTTATGAAGAGTGTTGTTTTGTTTTAGAATCGGAACTTTCTCGGGCAACAATTTTGGCTTCGAGTCACTTGTTCGATCGTTAAAGAAAGTGCGACCAACAGAATTTGAAATCCTACTAATTGCCTCGTTGCTTTTTTGGGGCCAAGGTAACTTTCTTTAGTTTAACAAACAGCATTTCAACTTAGATATTGAGGGCCTATCAAATAGCACGGAGCTGATAATAAAACGTGTTGAACAGCGTCTTCTTCAAGCCGACAACATGCAAGTCAAAGACGGCCGAGGGATGGAACCTGCTCTTCGGCGCATCGAGCTTTTGCTATTTCTGCCACACGTGCAGGTAAGATACTCGATTGCTGAAGTCGGAATATCTCAGAGAGTCGTCTTTCGACTGCAGGCGGTGGCCACTGTCGAACACATTGCGAAGCGCTCGCAAATGAACAATTTGCTGTTTCAGATACTTGTCGACTATTGAAGGCTAAGGCGGTTCCAAGACAGTGCCAAACTCTGGTTTTTATGCTGCTTTCCTGAACGAAGCGCATATAAACTCGCTTTCTGACGGAAGATGACATCGCCGCTAAAGCAACTGAAAAGGAGAATCATAAAGACTATGAACACACGGTTATCACTACGAGCGGAAACTCAATTGCGTGTGCGTGTTCTACAAGCAATGCCAAAGTCGACTAGCTGACATAGTGCATCAAATCTTACACATCCAACTGCAATTTGAAACGAACGGGTGCTGACGCTTCTGATGACTAAACGCTTACGATGAGAAAATCGTCAAACTCAGTAATTAGATGGCGATTTATCGCTTGCGCCAATGTCACACACCAGCTTCCATCCTCATTTTACAGGAAAGTTGTAGGCCATTGCAAGCCGTCGTCGTCCTTCTTCGCGCAGGTTTTCACGGGAATCTTTGACAATCTTTTAGTCTTCGTGAACAGTGCTTTGTCGGCTCGAGGTCGAGAATTCTTCGGTGGTCGTTCTTCACGATGCTTCTTGCCACCTCTGAAACCAGGAATCGACGCAAGCAATGTGGAGGAAGATTGGTTCGACCAGTTGCTCGATCATTTCGCTCCGTTCACGACTACATGCAGGTTGCGGGAGATGTTGCGGGGGTGCTAAAAAGTGTTTTAGGCGCTCTTTCTTCGTTCATTCGAGAGAAACACCCGGAATTGGTTTATGGCGCAGTGGCCAGTTCAGCCCCTGTTCTTGCTGAATTCGACTTCACCGGTAGATGTGAAAAGTAAGAAACTTTCTTCTTTAGGCTATCTGCAAGTGGTTCGTGACGCTATCACTAATGTTAGCAAGGAATGCGCCGCAAGCATTGAAGAAGGTTTCCGTGAAGTGGCGGTCCATTCAAACGATTGCATCAATGAAACTTTCCTTCAAAAGCTCCGCTTTGTTTGACTCGTTAGCATTTGCAAGCAATAGGAAGGGGGCTGGATTCCCGCGATGACTAAACGCTTGCGATGACTAAATTGTCAAACGCCCTAATTGGAAGCGATTCATCGCGACGATGCAGCTTTCGCCATCCTTCGACAAAGAAGTTGCCAGCGATGCGTCTCCTCGTCGTCTTCCTTCTCGCAGGTTTACACAAACATCTTTGACAATCTTTCAGTTTTTGCGAACAGTGCTTTGGCGACTCGAGGGCGACAATTCTTCGGTGGTCGTTCTTCAGGAGGCTTCTTGCCACCTCTGAAGCCAGGAATCGACGCGGGCAATGTGGAAGAAGATTGGTTCGACCAGTTGCTCGATCATTTCGCTCCGGCCACGACTACTTGGAAGCAGCAATACACGGTTAACCAGGAGTTCTACCAAAAGGGAGGCCCGGCGTTCCTTTATATCGGCGGCGAAGGTCCACTGGAAAAAGGTGGGATCGAGGGATGCTTTCCAATAAGTGCACGGCAGGACGCATCGCATCAAGCAACGGCGGACTGTTTATGGATTTAGCCGAAGCTCAAAACGCGACGGTTTTCATGCTTGAACATCGTTTCTACGGTGAAAGTCGTCCGACTTCGTAAGTTGAACTCTACCCCCTATTGTGAAATTTTAGCAACATGTCAACGGAAAACCTCTTCAAGTATCTCAGCTCGTACCAAGCCATTGAAGACATTGCTTATTTTATTCGTGAAATGAATGCCAAGCTCTTTTCTGAGGAAACTCCCAAATGGATCACCTTCGGCGGCTCTTATGCAGGTTGCGGGAGATGTTGCGAGGGTGCTAAAGTGTTTTAGGCGCTCTTTCTTCGTACATTCGAGAGAAACATCCGGAATTGGTCTATGGCGCGGTGGCCAGTTCGGCCCCTGTTCTTGCTGAATTCGACTTCACCGGTAAGTGTAAAAAGTAAGAAACCTTCTTCTTTAGGCTATCTGCAAGTGGTTCGGGACGCTATCACTAATGTTAGCAAGGAATGCGCCGCGAGCATTGAAGAAGGTTTCCATGAAGTGGCTGTCCTCATCCAAACCGAGAAAGGCAGAGAGGTTCTAAACGAGACGCTCGAGTGAGTTTTGCGTTTGTTTGTGAATCCGAACCTGAAAAAAACTGAAAGAGTCTTAGCTTCTGCGCTCCGCTAAATGCATCCACCGGTGACGACGTAAACGAATTTTTCAATGCATTGCTCTTCCCCTATAGCAACAACGTACAATATGCAGGTAATCATTTTAAATGGGTATGAGATCATTATTATTTAGGACAGGGACAAGAATTCAACATCAGCGGAAATCTCTGCTATTTTCACGTAAACACAACCGATCCACCACTCGTTCGATTGCAGAAGGTAAACGTCGCACTTCGTAGACAATAGCTGTGGCATCTAGGTAAACCAGAAAAACTCTCCCGGATGCATTTCAACCAGCTTCAAGGACTCTGTTGAGGATCTTAAAAACGCAGACTATGGCAGCGGCGAACTCCAGTCGGGTTTCTAATTATTGTAAATTATTGAAGTTGTTTTAAGACCGCGCTTGGATCTTCCAGACCTGTACAGAGTTCGGATATTATCAATCGACGGATGGCACGAAAGACTTTTGGGGCATCGGACTGCCGATCGAGTACGTTCTTCACAATTTTCCTAGAGATTTCAGATATTACGTCCATAATTGCGAGGCAGTCTTTGGTCTTCAGTTCAACGAGACGGAGATCGAAGAGGCGGTTAAAAAGTCGAATAGTGTCTTCGGAGGGATTTCACCAAATGTTTCCGTTGTCACACTTTAAGAGTTGTTTTAGTCGAGTCGAGTAATTCTGCCAAATGGCTCTTACGACCCTTGGCACGCCCTGAGCATTCTCCCAGCTAACAACACGAATCCAAACATTCTTCCTCTCTACTCTTACGGTACGCGCTTTAGCGATTTTAAAACAAAGTGATTCAGGATCTTCGCATTGCCAGGACATGGACTCGCTTGAGGAGTCAGATCTTCCATCGCTGCAACAAGTCAAAAAGACCGTCATAAAGACTGTGAACAAGTGGCTTTCAACTGAGAATTGAATTCCGCTTCCCTTGCAATAAAGAAACACCAAGAGATCGTGAATAGCTCAGCGAACAAGAAGAGGCGAGACTTCTATTTTGTGTCTTTTTTGGTAGTTTCTGCCATGATTCATGATTTACATCAGCGCTACGAGCAAGAGAAACATGACATGACATGACTGTCGCCGAAGAAGTTCCGACTGACGTGGCATCCAGGGCTCACAATCAAGGGTGCAGCTGCTCAGCCGCACCCATAGCAGCCTGATAACACTGAAGTTTAAAAGAGGCGGGCAGATTACACTTTGTTTTGTGGTGAAACAAATGAATTACGCAGTCGTCGCTTGGGTAGTCGTTGGCTTGATCGTAAGTTTCATCTTTACTGGCATGAAAATCATTTAGGGGCTGGCCATGCCGGTCGTCAAGGCAGCATCAACGCTCCCGCCGGTTCAAAGCGATCCCGATGCTTGTCGGACTTGCGAGCAGATCCTCAACATCGCCGAACATCACTTCCACAATAACTTCACTGACCAGGACGAGCTCCAGCATCAACTACACGACGAATGCAGACGGATTGGTACTACGCAAGGCGACGACGCTCAGCAGTTGTGCATGGATTTGGTCAGCGATCACATCGACAAGATCTATCAAGATCTTCGTGCTGGCATGCGGCCCCGTGAGACCTGCGGGGATATCGGCATTTGCACGGCACGCGGAGCTCTGGCTGCGGCTCTTCTCAGACAACGATCCTAAGGTCTCGTCGACGTCTCTAAGGCCATGTGACAGATTTCCTTTCATCCTAATAAAAACATCGTCATCGGTTGGCGTTCAGTCGGGAGGCGCGGCGTTGAATCGAAGACGAAGGTGGCTAAATTTCAGCAGGGAGATGGGGAAAATCCCGGGTTACATCAGGTCTCTCAGGCATGACAAGCTGTAATCATTGGCGTAGAGCGACCCCAAAAAAGCTGCTAGGAAAATGATTATAAAGGCGCTTCGTCAACGAATCAAAAAGTAGCGAGCGGAAATTCTTCTAGAGAGGTATTAACGTAGCTTTCAATAAATCAATGTGTTCGCCATCAGTTGTACATTTATTTCGTTAGTGAACTTACAATTAGCGACGAAGCTTGCAGTGCACAGTGCGAAATCAAAAGATTCGAAAGCCGTGGTCTTGCACCACGCTTCAGTAACTTCGCCGAGACATCGACTGCACTATTAGTACAAAATGTTATTTCCATTGCCGTGTGAATGTGTCCATTCAAGCGGAAAATCGGCCAGCATACAAACGCGCCTTACCACTTCCGCGTTCTATGCGTGCCAGTTGAAATGAGCATCTGACTGACTCGGAGCTGGTCGAATCGAGCCTACAAAGTGAGGAAATTGTAGCCAAAGTCAAGTCGCTGGCACTCCTTGAAGATCTCTAAAGTCACCTTATTTGCCTCACGCATGACTGGATGCAGTGGTTCGACTGGATTCCTGTGGCACTTGAAATTGTCGGCTTTCCCATTCATGTCCTGGTTCTCTATCTTGTCGCATTTCCAAAATCGAGCGATGACTTTAAAGGTACCTTCTACACAATTTTCAAATCGAACGGTAAGCTACTTGCTTTAAAAAACGCGATGAAGCCTTAATTTCGTTGATTTCACTCCTCGTCGTCGATGGATGCCTTCGTCCAACGGTATTTGTTGGAACTTCACTCGAGTGGACCTGGCTCAACACCTTTGGCTACATGACATCTGCCTATATGGTCATTGCCACGTCGATTGGTAAGGGTAAAACGCTCTAACACGTTGCGCAAATTCAGGTGTCTCATTGATTGCTGCAAATCGCTCCACCGCCATGCGCTATTTCCAGCAACATCAAAAGGTTCGAGTTTGTCTAGCGGAAACGGAAAATCTCAGTTTTGGTCGAAGAAACGTCTGGCTGTGGCAATTGCGTTCTCGCTTTCAACGAGCGCTACCATTTCCTGCGACCAAATGGCTTTTACTTCACCGCTCATGCGCCTCATGTCGAGATGGTTTGCCCATAGAAAAAAAAGGTGAAATCAGCGTTTCTGCAATAGATTGTTTCTGCATCGCAAGCAGCTGTTAGGGCGACCCTAAGTGTTGTCTCCTTCGCCTTGAACACGACGGCTTTCATTTCAATGAGGCAACTTCGAGATTTCGGCAATCACACCAGGGAAGAACGGAACCTGCTGTTCTATTCAATTTGGATATTCCTCGTGGAATTGGTCTCCTTGCCAAATTATCAAATCATTTCTTAGGTCAGCACGAGTGTCCTCATTTTTCATGCACTGGTGAACTTGCTTCAGCTACAATATCCGATCTTCGATTTTGCACTTGTGAGCAAGTTCTTTTGCTCGTGTCAACAGCGACATGATTTAGGGTCTTTTTGTGAAAGATCTCACTTGCTTTTCGGATACCTTGATGTTGCTGGTGTGTTGCAAGCGAGTTCGACATGCGCTTATTGTGACAATCTCCGGAATGTGCTGGGCATGTTCAGACAAGACGCGGAAAAAAGGAGTCCAGTCACATCCGCCTCTACGCAAACTAGCAGCTTCATGTAAACATGAAGTGTAATGAAATCGTCTCGAATAGAGGACCCTGCTTTCAAAAGAGGACTTGCATCGAACCAGACGGCGATCAGGACTGCTTGGGGCGGAATTTCCTCTCCAAATACTTATACAATAATTCGACTCCAGCTCATCTCGCACGATATCCCTGCAAACGCCAACGCGCATCAGAAAGAGAATTTTTGGGAGAGTTTTCGATAGAATGCGATGAACACTGCACATTTCCCTCCGTCCATATCGAGTTTGATGTGAATGACAAGATGATGAAAGCCCTTCCATAAGTAAGAATAAATTGAAATCGAATAGTAATCGAGCAGGTATTTCTCATTCGCTATATTCGCTATCCAACTGTATTTATCTGGGCGACTGCAGTAGGGATAGAGAAACAACTAGTGAGAGTCAGACCGTGAGAGTGCCAGGCGAAGAGAGAAGGGGGGCGTCGAGCGCCGTGCAGACACGCAGATGTGGCCGAGTGGTCTAAGGCGCCAGACTCAAGCGAAAGCTTGCCGGGTTCAACCCCCGGTAGTACGAGCGTTCTGGTCCTCGTCAGAGGGCGAGGGTTCGAACCCCTCCGTCTGCACATCTTTTGCCCCTTTTTTTCTATTTCTTTAGAGCATATTTTGCCCATTTTAAAGGCTTAGAATGTAGCCCGAGACTCGCAGCATAGAATGCAATGAAAATCTGGACTGAAATCGCGTTCGTTTCGCTTTATTTGAACGCGGAAAGCAGAATTGACGTTTTCTGCCACAAAGTTTCATTGTTTGATTTTCCTACGCTTTCAACAGTGCTTATGAAAAGGAAATCGTGAGCGCCTCCAAGCTGTGTTGTTGACAGTACCTCATTCGTTGGTAGCGGCTGTGAATCAGAAAGCAACCTCACCGCTACTTGGTTCTTCTTTTACCCTTGCTTTGTTTTCCTTCGTATATTTATTGTTTCGTCAGAAGATGAGCATTCCGTTTTGGAAGAAGAGAAAGTGTTTGTCAATCAACTGTCGACGTTTCAGCGCGTTCCGGGTTCTGCCGCCAGTAATTCCACTGAGCTTCGATGGAATACAGAGAAGAGATCGAAGAGCGCGCGCTGTAATAAGTTGTTGTTGCAATTGACTTCGAGTCGGCATCCGGGTCTCGACAACGATCCCGATGATCTTCAAATGTTCCCCGAGCTGTAAAACAAATGCAGGAGAAGATGATGAGGATAATAACAATGAAGCCGACGATCTCGGTGCCGAGTCGGATGGCTAAATAAATGGTCTTCAAGAAAGAATCGCTCACTTTCTAGAGTCTCAGTCGAATCGCCTTCAGCTTCTCTAGACTCATCAGTTCTTCGTTTAACTCTAGCGAAGTTTCCATCCTCTGTGGAATGCAATGCACTCTGAAGCGTGCATCTGATTGCAAAGAATGCCCCTACCTCAGTCTTCGTGTCCCTAGAACCTCCTGTGAGCGCTGATGACTCGGCCGATGTGGACAGAATAGTCAGCGCAACTAGAACGAAGTAGGAGCACATACTCAAAGACAGAAGACGATTGCGCATTGATCGCGTGGACAAAATGCACATTTGCCTTCAACGTGGTTGACGAATAGGCAAACCAATCACTCGCAGAAATTCATCGATTGTCGAAATTGGGCTGACTAACGTATGCGTTTCATCCGTTCCTCCATCAATTCTCTTCTTCTATTTGCGCGCCCAGATGTCAGAAACTACGCCTGTTAAAGGAACGAATCATTCATTCATTTGTCTCACTCACAATCACATTTTTCTCTATTGTTCCTCGGTGATGAGCAAAGTCTCGGGTTCGTGCGAGAGAGAAACTTCACCAGCTACAATGGTCGCTTCTCGTGATTCAGTTAGCATCACAAAGCAGTCTCTCATGGTCTATTGAATTCGAACAATGCCGTTTCCACGGGACTACTAACGATTGAATCAGTCATCGACGATGATGGAAATGAACGGCGTCTTTCTCTTTGGCAGTTTATTTGGCATTGCTCTAGGTTGCTTTTTTGTTAACTAACAACTTGCTTTAGCAGCAAATTTGTGCCCAAATCAGGACTTGGGTCCTGGACCATGCGTGAATGAGTACTCCGCGTGGAAGAAGACCAGCAACTGCGTCAACTCAAAGTTGACTCAGAAGAGAACATGCCTTCCGGGATGTGCTTGCAAGTCAGTTAATGCGGTCACGATCAGAAAAAAAAACGCAATTCAGTGGCACTCTCAGTCGCCAAGCAGCTTGCACTCCGTGCACAAACGAGTATACGGCCTGGACGGTATCTAAGAAGTGCACCGATACTTGTGGATTGTGCGGCACTCGAGTGGATAAGCGGACTTGCAAAGCTGGTTGCACTTGCACGTAGGTCTTAAAGACAAGGAAAATATGCTTCAAGTGGTGCCGTACAACGCACCGTCCGTTGTACCGATGACGTCTGCATATTTCCGCGCCCGCAATCTTGCTGCGTTGGCACGAAGAAGATTGTCAACCAATCGTTCAGATGTGTGACCTAATGAATGCATCTTTGAATTTTGCAACAATAAGAAATTCGTTGCTTTCTTTTCACATTTTTTGTTTCCAAGCTTTTTGTGACAAAGACGTTTGAAGTGCTCTTAGGGACTCCCATGAGACTCGGTGACCTGCTTTGCAATATGAAACGTTCTCAGTGGTCAAGAGACAAGACGGAAAGTGATTGTCGATGGAAGAGCATCTGCGTGGCTATGAAAGGACGGCTGGAGACAGTTGCTGATAAATGAATAACGTTTCGGAGTCAAAGCAGACACAACCGCCCAAGACGAAGAACGATCAATTTGCATCACAAGGGTGCCTCTCAATGGCCATTGAATTTGAACAATTCGGTCTCCACGAGACCAATCGTTGGCTTCCAACAATGTCAATCCCCACTCGACTTCAACAAACGACTTAGTGGACCGCAATGTCTGGGTACGGTTTCTTATTCTGCTGCTGCATTATTGTCGCGATACACGGTGGGCTCGCTTTAACTTCCACAAACATACGACATTTAGCCGCAAGCAATTTATGTCCGATTATCGACCTTGGTCCCTGCATCAACCAATACACGGCATGGAAGAACAACGGCACGTGTACCAACGGAAAGCAGCCGCAGAGACGAACCTGTGCCGCTACGTGCAAGTGCAAGTAGGTTTTAAAGAAATCAATGCTAAAGGTGCATCACTGTGCCTTTAGTGATCGTCGGGCATTGAAATAACTACTTTTAGTGGAACCCTGACGCGTCAAGTCGCTTGTCCCGCAACCACCAAAAAGCCGGCCACTAAAAAGACGACGACCAAGCCCAAGCCTACAACGACCAAATGCAAGAACCAATACACTGCCTGGAAAGTATTCAAGAAGTGCACCGACACTTGTGGGCTTTGCGGAACTAGAGTGGATAAGCGAACCTGCAAGGCTGGTTGTACTTGCACGTAAGTGTAACGTCAAAAGAATTAAGAAAAAAAACTTTCAGTGGTGCTCTACAACGCACCGTCCGTTGCACCGATGCCGTCTGCATATTTCCGCGCCCGCAATCTTGCTGCGTTGGCACGAAGAAGATTGTTAACCAAGCGTTTAAGTGTGTGGCCTAATGAATCCAACATTGAGAGGTCTGACCATAAAACAATTCATTGTTTTCATTGACATGAAAGGAAGAAATACGAGAAAAAAAGATAATGCATCTTTTTATTGAGCCAGAACCGGCACTTACTCATTTGAAGAGACATATGGGAGAGAGTACAGAATGTGCAGTTCATAACGGTGAAGGATGCTGCCGGTCTCGCTCACGTCGTAGAAGCGCGCTCTCCCATAGCGCTGATTGTCACGCCAACGGCGCCAGTATGGCAACATCGCCTCGGCAGTCTCGATTCGACCGAAAGACTTGGGCTTTCCGCCACCAAGACGCCACCAGTCGGGCGCATTGAAATCGGCAGAAGCCATGGCAAAGAACTCTCCCGGTCCTCGTAGAGACGTAACTTGCAGATTGAACCTGTTGCGGTCGTGATACTTCGCTGAGCCCGGTTCGTGGTAGGGCTCGATCAGCAGCTTCTTCAGCAGTTCATTCACTCCTGAAAGTAGACATTTGCTGGAAAGCAACTCTCGAATCCTCACCTGAATCGTTTTCAATGACAACCCAGGCACAAAGCAAAGGAAGGTTGACAATGTTCACGAACTGCTTCAAGCCATCTAGAGGAAGATGACAGTTCACGTGACCTCTCTTACACACGCAATCTGGCCACGCGCGAAAGAAGCAGCAGCAGTTAGATCGACGAACTCCGTCTGCATCTTTGATAACAAGTTCTCGCTTGACCTTTCCCAGAACTTCTTTCATGGCGTCCTGGTCAAAGTCGAAATGTTTTGAGCTTGGTGGTGTCATAGTCAAAGAGAGGGAGCCAATGGAGAGAGGCAAATGAGCCAAGGCTTGGCTGAAACTCGGATCCTGGTCACGAACTCCCGGTTCGATGAAATAAAGCATACGGCGATAAGTGTACTTCAACTGCTCGACATGTTTCTTGCCCAAAGCCAGGGTCATGAAGCTGAAAATGTATGGTGGTGATGCTACTTCACAAATAGAAATGTTGGAGTGGAAGAGGTAACCGGAAAGAATATGCCGAAAGACCGAACGAATGCTGGGCTGAGAAACAAGCTGCTCGATCTTTCCTTCGAACTCAAGTTCGCTGCCATCTCTTCGGGAACATGTCAAGCGATAATCTCTTGGCGGGCCGAGAGGGAACTCGGAATCGAAGACCTCAAAGGTAATGGTATATTCCCAGTCTTCTCGACGATTCAGGTCAACCTCGGAATCAAAGGAAATGAGGCGAAGCCAGACTGTGTCGCGGCGGAGCTCCTCGATGTGTTGATGAACAAAAGCATGAAGAGTCTTGCAAGAACGTTCAAGACGAACAAGCTCCAAAATGGGAAGGTAGCGAAGGAGCTCGACAGACAACGAGGGCGGCAGGCGGGCAAACATCGATGTGACACTATGCCAATTTGTTTGAGAGGGAAACCTTCTGATTGTGAGGCGCTAAACTGACCCGTGAGACTGTGTGTGCGAAAGGTCATCAAAGCCTTCACAATCGATCGCGATTTTGGACTTGCTAAGTTGACGTACCTGTTGCACTTTGTGAACCATCGGACGAGAAAAATCTCATGAAACACTAATGCTGAAAGAGACGAAAGGCGGCTGATTGTAGGCTTGCCTACAAAGAGTAGCCACGCAAAGCAATCTATTGTAGTTGCTAGAAACCATTTTATACTCAGCACGATGCTTTCACTCCATGCATGCATATTAACGAATTCTTCAATAAAGATCTTCACCGAACTACCAACATGATGTGATATGAGCTCTCACGTCCCTCATTGATGCAACTTATCATCTGAATCAACTTTCCCGCAATCGACACACTGAAAGCCTGCCGAGCTTCAAAAGCACCCAACGCACCCAGCGCTGTACACATTCTGTCCAACATGCTGTACGAGAGTGCCTTCTGTGTCTTGGCTCTTCTCGTGACCTCGTCTGGTAAAGTTTCGCTCTTACTTAAAATATTAATATTTTTGAAGACTCGTCACAGCCGCTATGCACGGCACTTACACTTGGTCCGGAATGCTTGAACAACTACACGGCCTTCACTAACGTCAGCGCCTGCGTTAGCGGTAAGATGCAGCAGAATCGTTCTTGCATCGACGACTGCAATTGCAAGTAAGCCCATTGTCTGTGAGGACACTGCGTCTTTAGCGGAACTCTGACTCGTCAAATAGCTTGCACGTGTACAAACCAGTACACAGCGTGGAAGGTCTTCAAAAAGTGTAACGACACTTGTGGAATGTGCGGAATTCAAGTGGAGAAGCGAAATTGCTCGGCTGGTTGCACTTGCACGTAAGCTCGAGGGTGAAAATTCTTTCAAGCAGAATTTGAGTGGACCCCTGCAACGTAATGTCCATTGCAACGACACAGTCTGCCTTTGGCCGCCGCGCAATTCTTGCTGCGAAGGCTACTCTAAGCAAGTAGTTAACAGAACATTTGTGTGCGCGTTGGATAACACGACGACAACAGCGGCAACGACGACGACAACGAAATCAACGACGAAAACGACAAAAACTACTACGAAGCCGACAACTACGACTAAATGCATGAACACGTACACAGCATGGGCAGTCTCCATTAAATGCAACGATACCTGTGGAATGTGCGGAACTCGAGTCGATAAACGAACCTGTGCAGCCGGCTGTACTTGCACGTGAGTGTCAAAGATGAGCTCCCACCAAGGTTTTTAGCGGAGCTCTACAACGAAAGGTCCGATGTACCGCCACGCTTTGCCTCTTTCCACGCCTCACATGCTGCTCGGGCTACACGAAACAGATTGTCAATGATAAATTTGTGTGTGCTGCAGCGTAAATGGCCAAGTTAAAGCAAGCAATAAAGATCTTTTTTTGCTTCTCTCATCGCTGCCCGGTACAGGATCGAAATGTTTGAGAATGCGAGATGTCAAAGTTTTTTTAGGCACACAGTTATTGTACGTTATAAAAAAATCTTATTCTGTGACCACAGCATGATCAATTGATCTTCATTCCACATTGCCTTGCGTATTCCTCCAAGAGGAAGAAAACGTTAGCGAGCCCTCTCACGTGTGTCATAGAAGCATTTTATCATTTGAAAGAACTTTCCCACTCAACATATTCAGAGTCGGAGGAGCTTCAAAAAGGCCTCCCAATCCAAGCGCTTTACATATCCCTTTCAAGATGTTGTTTGAGAGCATCTTCTGTGTTTTGGTTCTCCTCGTAACTTCGTCTGGTAAATTTTTGCCATCACCGAATATTGTTTGAAGACTCAGCAGAGCCGCTGTGTACGGCGCTTAAACTTGGACCTCAATGCTTGAATAAATACACGCCCTGGATTAACGTCAGCGCCTGTATCAGTGGCAAGATCCAGCAGAATCGCACGTGCCAAACGGACTGCAATTGCAAGTAAGACTAATCATTTGACGATTTGCACGTTCAGCGGCACTCTAACTCGTCAAGTCGCTTGTACGTGTACAAACCAGTACACCGCGTGGACAGTCTTCAAGAAATGCAACGACACTTGCGGAATGTGCGGAACTCGAGTGGATAAACGAACTTGTGCCACAGGTTGCGCTTGCACGTGAGTAGTCTAAAAAGACAAAATGAATCTTTTAGAGGAGCTTTACAACGTAACGTACGCTGTAACAATACCATTTGTCTGTTCCCGCGCAATTCCTGCTGCGCCGGCTATTCGAAACAGATCGTCAACAATCAGTTTGTGTGCGCTGTGGCGCCCACGACAACCACGATAAAGACGACAACCAAGAAAACCACTACGAAGCCGAAACCAACGACGACCAAGTGCACGAATCAATACACGGACTGGGTGCTTCTCAAGAAGTGCAACGATACTTGTGGAATGTGCGGAATTCGTGTGGATAAACGGACCTGCAAAGTTGGATGCACTTGCACGTAAGTCATTGTTCGGCAAATTTTTGAAAAGGCGCTTTTAGCGGAGCCCTGCAGCGCAATCTCCGCTGCACCAATCTCCCTCGCTATACAGTCTGTTTCACCGGGAGCTTCCCACAGGTTGTTCAGTGGAACCGTACAGGACAAATACTTTTCGCTGTTTTCTGGTAGATTTCCGCCGTTTTTCGTGGCGCTTGGACCGAAGAATTGTAGATCCCGAGCGGAAACACCCCATGAAAGCAAGAAATGCAAGGATTAGAAATGAAATCCGAGACGGGATAGCTTTGCGAAATCAACTAATTTGAGTCATTTTCGAAAACCTATCCCGTTTCGTTCTTCATTTCCGATCTTGGTTTTTCTTGCTTTCATATAGTGTGTCGGTCGGGGATCTACAATTGTTCGGTCCAAGCGCTATCAAAAGCGAACGAAATCAGTCATTAAAACGCGAAAAGTGTTTGTTTTATAACGATTCCGCAGTACAAACTGTGTGCGCGCTTTTGAAATAAGCCGTGAAACGGAGTGTACGTGCTGTGACGGTTACCGGAAGGGAATTGTTGACAATGAGTTCAAATGTGTGCCTTATTAAGGCTACCAGAGACCCTATAAAGAACCTCTTCACAATCTTGAATCGTAATGAGCACAAGGCATAAGCAGACTTGCATCGAAATCTCGTATTGAACTCCGACGCTCCCACGTAGCAAGCTGCTCGGGCCTGGGAGAGGTCGCAATCTCCAAAAGGCTAGAGGTGAAGAAGTCCAAGACACGTGCCGCCTACTCGTTGACTCATGAATGCAGCCTTGCACTTTCCTTTTCTAGAGAAACATTTCGTATAATCATTTCCAGCCTTTCAAAACTTGGAGAGTTGAAAGCTTGCAGCTCAATGGCGACAATGGACGAGCCTCACTGGGCCGGTATATCGCTCATTGCTGTGAGGAGATGTTTTGAAGAAATTCGGTTTTAGATCTCGGTCATAGGGATTTTTGCCAATGTGGTCTGTGTCGCGACAATTCTAAGGATTCCGTCCTTACGGACTCCTTTTGGCATGGTGTGCATGTCGCATTGCGTGGCGAATCTCCTCGTTCTTTCCATGATGATTCCGGCTGCAACGATGACCATAACCCATCAACACTCTGACTACTGGACCCTTCGAATGGGTCAAGTTAGTCTGACCGGATGGATGACCAGCTTGTACACGGAGTTCATCCAGGCTTGCAATCGCTTTTCGGCGATAAACTTGCCATTTGGCTACAAGCGATTCTTTAGGTTTGCCTTGGTTTTGTGTGAAGCCCATTTCAGCATGAAGAAAACGGGAATGTGGATAGCAGTTACTTGGATTCTCGCAGCTGGGCATTTCACCATGCATTTCTTCTGTGAGCCCATCTTCGATATGAGGAATTCAACAACTTCCAGCAAGCTGCGACTTTACGTATGACTCTGACCACTACGTTTGGATGTACGGAACGGGCCCATGTGGCCGGTGGATGGATTCTTGGGTCGGTCTTTACGTCCCGCTGATCATTGCTGGAATTGTGTTCTCGCTTGACTGTTTTACTCTCGGTCACGTCGTCATTCGACGAAAAGTATGTTTCCTCTCAAATTGCAAGGCCTTCCGTTTCAGACCTGGCTACAAAAGAATCAATCCAAAGAGATTCGCTTCTTCGTTCAGGTCAGAGAATCACTGAAGGCGCCTAAAAGTGCAAGTTGCAGTCCTGTCTCACAGGAATCGTGTTGGCAATCATTGCTGTGGTCTTTCACCTTGTCGCGCCGTTCATGACGACCTCGCTGACGCTTTTCCTCACGACAACCTTCACGTGGGCCCTCGGTCACACGCTTGACGGGTATGAGGCTTTATTTAGAGTTCTGATTGATTGTGCACAGGATGATTATAATGCTGCTGAATCGAGAAATAAGAGCGTGTCTGTGTAATCCGAGGAAGTTCGTTTATCCAACGAGCACGAGCAACAAATACGGGGACAGCACGCGAACAACAACGGCGGCAAAGAGACGAGCCAATCGAGTTATAGTCTCGGCGACAAGAACGCGATACTAACCAACTCAAAGATTTTCTCTTCGTTGCAGCTATCTATTGTACAGTGCAATATTTTACTTGATATCGAGTGAATGGCGTTTTATTTTCATAAAAAATGCAGGTACTGGCATTGATTTAGCTCTTTAAAGCAGATCTGAAATGTCAGTGGCGATTCATAATATCGCAGTTTGTGAGCTTTTTCAAGAACAAAGCGTCGATACTTCTCGGAACAAAGTTCCAATCGACAAACGACTGAAGAAGTTGAAAGAGGGAGAGGAGATTCTCGCTTGGAAGCAGCGACATTGGAAGAGACGGACTAAATTTAAGACGCCGGGAGTTTCGCTAGGCGGTGAGCGTTTTGCGAAGAAGGCCACGACGGCAATTCCTCTTTCGATTACGACCACGTGGCCAAAAAGGGTCGCGAAAATACCACTGCCGTCTCTTTTCGGTCTTTTCATCGTCGCATTGATTGTCAAATAGTTCAAATAAGCATTCGAGACTCATTGACTAAACAAGGAAGCAAGTTTTAAAAAATATTTCAACAAAGTGTCGACTCTTTGTCGGATCACATAGTCTCCCTGTGTATTAGACGGCAGAATCGCTTCGCCCAACACGCTTGGACATGGCATCTGGCACCAAATAGCCCGTATCGTTCGCCGTGGAAGTCGGATCCGTTGGTGTCTTTTCCTCTTGTTCGAGGCTACTTTCATGACGACGTAGCATGTTTCCATAAAGATCGCTAAAGTCTGGACGCATCTTCGGCTCCGTGGCCCAGCACTGGCAGAGAATGGTTGTGTATCTAAAAGACATTGCGGAAAAGGAAACAGCGAAACTAACAAGCTATGAGAACAGTCAGCTGGCTGACGTAAACGTTGACCTTCCTTCAAAGCTTCGAAGTGTTTGCTCGGATTGTCCTCATCTTTATATGGCAGTTCAGCTCGAGTGTAGATCTCCCACAAAGTTACGCCATACGACCAAACATCGCTCTTTGTAGTGACCTGAAAAGCTCTTTGGACGTTTGTTAGGACAGCGCAAATTTGTCTCACGGCCTGATCAAAGTAGGCCTCAGGTGCCATCCAACGCCAAGGAAGTGGTCGAGAGTGTTGGAATGTGTAATTTTCTTGAAATTCGCGCGCCAGACCAAAGTCGGTAATCTTCAGCAGCAATTGAGATGTGAGCCTAGACGCGAGTTCGTACGATGATAAAAAGTTTTACAGGCAATTTCTTGTCGCAAGATCTCGATGAATCAGATTGCAGCTGTGCAGGTAAAGTATTCCCGAAGCCATCTCTTTGCCAAAACGGAAACGTTCTGATTCGGCTGTTTCCTGAAAAAAAACTTGCATTGAAGACATTGCATCATCCAAACGTGAGCTCGCAGATAACTATTGAGACTGCCGCCATTGAGAAGTTCCATCACGAGAATGGGAATCTTTGATTCATTGAATGCGACTCCGTGAATTCCGACCACATGCGTGTGTCTAGAGAGCGAGCATTCCATTGAGAGTGGTCACGTAATGTAGGCTACCTTAAGGACATCATAATAGTCGCTTCTTTGAGAAACTCTGTCTGCGTCTCTTCATCGTCGAGCACATGAAGTTGTTTGCATGCAACTTCGACGTACTCCTCATTCATATGACATTTGCGGTAGTTCGAACGATAGACCATGCCAAAGTTTCCTTGCAAAGTTGGAAGGAGGATAATCGAAAACCCAACCTGTGCCAAGAATATATTCGACGCGACCAATTCTTGTAAACGGAATCAGGAACCGAGAGTCGAAGTTTGTCGCCCGAAGAGCGTCAATGTTGCGGTAAAGCATCTCGGAAGCCCCCAATTCGGAACTGCAACATCAATGTATCGTTTGCGCTATTTTCTTGTCCTACTGCAAATCTATAAGTAGATAGTTACTACGTCCGTCTGTACATTTGCACTGCTATTTTAAATGTTTTCGTCGGTAGGTCGTGGTATTGAGGTTACCAAGGAGGCACTCAGGGTCGGAAAATCGTTTCGCGAAAAGAAAATATCGAAGTATCACGAAATGTCGGAAAATTTTCAATGGCAAAAACATGATAAAAAGCGAATCTATTGCAAATTAATCCAAAATTTGATTATTTAATGTTCAAGAAAAAAAACTGTACCTCATGATTCGCATTTTATATCCGACAGATTGAGCTGCTCGTCGCTTGCGTTGTAGACGTCGCAACAGATAACCGAAAAGCAGCACAAGTGCTAAGATGGTCAAAACCACGAGCACCGCTAAAACTATTTTCCACTCGACTCCACCAGCGGCTTTCTCCCAATAATCAGTTGCATTTCTCGTGCCTAAACGCTTGTCTCACTTACGAACACCGATATACCATAGAGCAATTGAGCCTGCTTTGCATCATTGGCCGTAAGCTCATGGGTCACGAAGCGGCCGTTCGCGTCAAAATGTGGGATCATTATGTGAAACATGGCATCATAGTTATGCTCATTGCCATGAACGCGCCTGAGACCGATTGCACTGCCGATATCGTGAAGTGCCGCGCTAGGCAGGTCGTGGGCACCACGACTGTGAAAGGGTTAAACCATTCATCGAAACTCACTTCTTGATGGCATCCGTGTCCCCGATCACCCAAGAAGCATCATCGATGAAGTGTACGCGACCATCACGCGGAATGAAGGCATGTGAAGGGTGATCTGAACAATTAACGGTTCCGTTCCTTGAAACAAAAAAAACTTGTTAAAAACAAACATTTATTATCCAAAATGTCACCGTCGCCGTGATCCCCTTTGACGAAGCTGATTTTGATATCTGCTTCCTCACTATTGTCAGTTTCGACAAAATCAAGCGGCACCACGGCAGACCACTTCGAGAAAGCCTCGGCCATTACCTTTCTATTAAATGTAAAAGCAAATAGTTTTCGTCAAAACAAAGCCAACCTGACTTCATCTCTCGAAAGGCTTACGGGGCCATTCTGCACATAGTATTTCAAGACGCTCTGGTGCCATTTAGCTGTCGAATTAGACAACCTCTGGACGCTCTGAATCGAACCACGATTTGCGCTTCCTCCACTACTTGCATTTCTCTTGCCTAAAACGCTCGCTTCATTTAATAACACCAAAATACTAGGGTTGGGCTTATCGACAGGGTCGAGTATTTATTGACAGCCGGAATGTTTGAGAGTGTACCCTTTTCGCACCCTCCTTCGCGCTAAACTTACGGAAT
>JAQIXL010001151.1:0-20326 GCA_034700245.1 Poikilolaimus oxycercus
AGTTTTGAGATTTGAGGGAGAGTAAAAGGGCCCGACCAAAGGAAACTTCCCCCGGCGCTTCGCGCCGGGGGCGATTCTTTCGGTCCCTCCTTCTGTGAATACTAAGCGGAAGAAAGGACAACCGCAGGACAGCCGACAAGGAAACTCCCGATGTAAAAGAGAAAAGGGGCCCTCGCGCAAGTCACAAAGCGCAAGTCGCCGTCGGACATTACAACGCGTGCTTAGTCAGCATTTCATCGCCACTATGGTCAGTCGATTAGATAAAGGCGCTTCTGGACGCGAAAACCGGCTCTTTCAGCTTTCCCTTCATACGTCTAAAGAGCTGGTCTCTAGCTTCGAGCTGCTTCCTAGTTTGAAATTAGCGGATGACGTTGTCGACGAGAGCATTTTCAAATTTATATTGCCACGAATATTTTGAACGGTTTCTACCTAGATCACTCTCTTTTCATCTAAAATATTGTAAATCTGCTCTGTCGCGACTCCAATGCGCTTTGTACTTTGCTAGTTGTAGTGTCCTCGTTTGCTCCGCCCTCAGGCTGAGCCGAGGTGTCTTGTCTTACGTTCTATCCGCGGATAAACCGGTTTACCACTGAACCGCCGTCTCGACATGCTCATTTCAAGTTAGTTTCCTCTTCTTCAATTACGAAAGCGTAGGTAACCAACCGATTTGTTGTCGATGATAAACAAAGAAAAACCGCATTGAAAGATTTACTCTTTCCTTTCGAATTTTTTCAGTATTGGACTTTTCACCGTTTCATCCTTACAAGAATTGCTTTCATTGGATGCTGAAGTGGTAAGCAACGGCTTCGCGAAGACTGGTGCTTGACCGGGAAATTCGAATTGGAAGCCGGCTGGCAGAGAGATGCGAATAGGAATCGTCTCGCTAATGAAGCCTCGATCCTAAAAACTTCAACATTCAAATCACGAAAAAAGACTGACAATATTGACGACAAGTCCATTGGGTTTTCCTTCAGTTGTCGTTGAAACAGACGACGAGATTGCCAGTGAAAGTCGATTCTCAAGGCTCGGCGGCTCGTTGGGTGAAACAGCAAATGAGAACTGGCAATCCATTTCAGCTGAAACGGATCTTGACAAAAACGTTTGAAAAAGGCGAAGCGGTCGGCAGCAAAGCGAGAAGAAGGAAGAGAATCTGAGCGAGAGGGGACCCCCCAGACGCATTCTATCCCTAGTGGGCGAAAATCAGGCCAAGCTGTTAGATGACACTTCACGAACGCGAAGACGACGACCTCAAGCTTTAGCAACTATCATTTTCAGCTGATTGTGCAGTTCCTTTCACTGAGAGGAACCTTTATCCGATACACTCACAAATCTTGAAATCTTCGCGACTTTGAAGCCAAAACGAACTTCTAACGGATTTTCAAACGGTGACAAACAGAAGTGCTAATCGAGTGTGAGGCCCAGAAAAGCAAACCTCGACATTCGTCGATTACTTTGTTTCTGCAGTGAGTTTTGGGCTCCTTATTCTTTTGTTCCTCGTCGCGATGGAAGCAGATTTTGGCCCAGTAACTTTAGTTCAGGCCAGGTACACGGTGAGACTTTGCTCTTCTTCACAATGACGGGTTTATTCGGAGTTCCAGGGTCTTTTCACCGTGATCGAGACTCACAGCGTCGCCTTCCCGAAGCATGTCTACACATGGGCGGGCGCTTCTAAGAACTGCGGACAGAAAGGACGATACACGTAAGTTTCAAATCTTTACTTTTGCCCAGTCTGCAAGCCTTGCATATTGCCCAGCAGACTGGAAGCGACTTTCAATCATTTAATGAAACCGATCATTTTCAGATGCTCGGAATGCTGGAACGAAAAGAAGAGATGCGGCGATTCGAAATGGAAACCACCGTCAATGTAAGGAGTATCTCAATCAAAAATAGATTCCCTTCAGAAAAGTGAAAGATGGCCGAATTCTGTCTGACCCCGACAAGCCAGACGGCATTGAGCATCGATGCCGACCGCAACTCTACCTGACCGTTTTGGCACACCGACTTCGCGCGCTTGGACTCCTTTATTGTAGCCGGGAATTGTGTGTTATTTGTACTTGCATGGATGAGGGGTTCTAGAGACAAAGGAAAGACCGAGTCTGTGGCTGACTTCTACTGGAAGTGGTGCGACGATCTGGAAAACATTCCCGAAGTCGTCAAGTTGTCGAAGGTACATTTCAAAAATGAAGAAAACCGATCCTTGCAGGAAGATCAGCGTTTGGTGTTGAGCAATGCCACAAAGGGTGGTCTCGAGGCTTTCGCGGAAGACATGGAAGGGCGATGCAAGAGACAGAAGCGAAAGGCTGTGGATACATGTGAGTGCGCATGTTGGTGAATATATTGATGGTCACTTTTCTTCTACTGAATTGAGAACATTGAGAAACGCAGTCGTTTTAGATCTCGTTCTGAAGAAGGGAAAGTACAGTCGTGTCTCGCGAAGAATGGAAGACGATGAGACCGGCGGGGACGTGGCGGACTACGGCCCAGCAGTCTTCTTCGAGCCGTTTGATAGGGTAAGAATTTTGTGAAACAGAGTTGACCTCCTTCGAATAAAGTTTCACATAACGTTCCTCACCACTTGATTGCCAAACAAAGGGAGTTCGAAATAAGCATGATCTCAAAAACGTATTAATTTGCAGCGTCGGGAACATCCTCGTTTGGATACGCGCCTTCGACGTGATTCTAGTCAACTCTACACCTGGGTTCGTGCATTTGCAGGAGTCAAAACCGAGATAACAAAATTCATGTAAGTTTCTTCTGAATACTTTATTATGTTTAGGTGCTTTGGTTGTTGTGAAAAACAGAAGACTCTTGGCTTGACCGCTACACGCAGTACGATGTTTGTCTTTTGAACTTGAGCCGTATGTTTCAGAACTGTCAAAGGAGGAAGGATTCAAGAAGATCCAGAAAAACCCGAGGTTCCACACTGCTGCGAGCCTCTAAAGTACTCTGTGCTAGTTGGAAGTCGGCTTCGGAAGGAATTGCCGTTGAGATATCGCGCGGAAATGTACATTTCGCTATCTTTCAAAGGTACGTTTTAGTGAGTCTGGCAATATCGTGCCGCCCGATCACTACTACGCGGACTTCGTGCGAGGTCTACAAGAGAGACCGGAAATCGTCGCCCTCTCTAAGGTATTTGAAGTTGAACTGCACTAACTTTCACTAGACTGAGAAGAAGGAAGCCGTAAATGAAGTCACACTTGGGGGCTACGAAGCCTTTCGACATTCCTTGCTTCATGGTCGAAGGCAACCGCCAGTCAGAGGCAAGACGTCGGCCTATGACACTTTTCTTGGTTCGTCGCTTCAGGGTAAAAGTGAATATTCTTATACTTACAGAGACCTTCTTCGCTTCTGAGAGTCGAAGCTCCTCCAGCACTTCTGAGTTGAACTCTATCAACAGCAACAATTTCCGATTTCAAAAAGCGGATTATTTCATTCAACCTTCGTCGTCTTCGACCAAACTTGAAGATGATGTTGATGTTAAAGATGTTGTTTGAGAAGGTTTGCGATGGTCATAAAATTTTCCAACATTCTAATCTGCCGAAATCCTTTGATGTCTTTGGCGCTGCGTCTAGTCCGAGAGCTCTCAGGCCACTCTCGATGCGCCAATTTATCACGCTTTGAGCCACGGCCACGCTATCGGCACACTAGGTCACGTGTGTTGGCCGGATGACAAACAGAGGATCGCCAAAGTGCTGTCTGAGTTGGCAAAACTGTTGCCTTGCTCTCATCTGATCTCACACCGCACCCTCTTCATTTTGTTGCGTCACTTCATGGCGCGTCTAGGTAAAGATCTTGCTACCGGCACACTAGGTCACGCGTATTCGCAGGGCGGCAAATCTGTCCACCCGTTGTCTGGGTTGCACTGTTTGAACATTTGCACAATTTTCATCCTGGCTCCTCTCCGTAGTGCTTTGTTTGAGAAAACGTTCTGCCCTTTTGATTTCCTTAAATTCGGAAACCATGGCGAACATTTCTCGTCGACGATCTCACCAGCAGATTGAAATTCCAACAATTGCTCAACAAGATCGGCCGATCGTTGATTTTGGCGAGGCGAGATTTGTACCGTCAACTCTAACGGTTGGTTTTGAAGAGAAATACAATAATATTCTCATTCGCTTTTAGGGTCAGCTTGTTATCCTTGAAACATGGCTTCGAAGTCGACCAGAGTGTGCGTACTTCTGGTCCCGCTGTCCAAAAACCGTCCGCCAGTCGTACTAGTAAGTTCACAATACTCAGCACAGCAGTTTTCCAGCTGCATTGGCTGTCTGGTCAACTCGCAGCGAAAAGGCGGAACCATCTATAGGCAGTCAACAATGTTAGCTGATTTTTTAATAACAAACTCATAAACCGTTCAGCTATGTCGAAGACGGACGAGTTATTAATGATCCAGAGCACCCTTTGCAGCCTCATCAGTGCACTCCAAATCCGCGAACGCATCGTCTCGGCGCTCGACTACGGGCGCAGATGCGTGCTGAGTTCGTAATTCTGAAGTCGGTTAAATCTCCTTGCGCCAAACGTTTTCCTCTTTTAGAGAAAACATCCATGGTGTTGATCACCAAGCGTTTTATGAATATTTCGAAGCAAATTTGTCGGCAAATCCATTACTTGTCGATCTAACGCAGGCAAACAGCAATGACTTTTTGAAATCTTTGGTAGTTTCAGGCTGAACGCGATTCCGTAGTTGCAGCCGCTTGCGGTAATGGTCTCAGGGACTTTGAATATTTCCTGAGGAAGAAGAATCTCTTGCGCAAGAGTGGGCCAACGACAGCCAGGACGATTCGTCTGGACGAGAAGCCGCTAATGCCGATTCCGATTATCGGTTTTTATCCGGAGTCAGTTCAGCGAGATCACTTAGATGCATCATCAGCATGGCAATCCTTGATGATCAACGATCCTTCAACGACCCAACTACAGCTTCAAAATTCGGTAAAACAAACCAATTGCAAGGTTGGCCAACAAGGATTCAGGAAAGCGTCGAAGACATTTCGCCTTCAAATTTGCGACTTCAACTCTTTTCTCGACAAGCAAATAACATTCGAATGTGGCACAGCGACACAGCAATGTGTTCAGACGATCAGTCGGCATCAAACTGGGGTCAAGAAGAGGACGATAATTGCCATTTCGATGATTCGGATTTCTTCCTCGAGCCTTCATGTGTGCCTTCGGCGCTCGTGGAACAGGGTGTTGAGTGCGGCGATGAAGACTGCTACGTCATTAACTGATGCAGGGCCTTTTCCAATATGCATGCATTTTGTAGCTAATGGCTAACCACAACCTTTTTGAAGTTGTTATAAACTCATTCTCCACATGAAGAATAAAGTAAAGAAGACAGCATCTGCTGGAGGCTTACAACTGGGGCCAAGAAGACGTTAGTGTGACTTCACGTACCTCTCTTTCAATCGAATGAAAGCCAGTGATAGCGGTCATTTGGGCAATGTAAAGGTATTTTCCTGCTGGTGATAATCCACTTCGTTCTGTCGCGTTGCCGTGATCGGACGATTGCCATTTTCCTTGCAGATAGAGGTCGTGTTCCCACCTCTTGCAACCAAGGCCGATAAGTATTGTCTGGTTTGAGCGAGGCGTTGCTATACTTGGCCTGGCCACTTCGTCTCATTAACACCTTTGCAAATTTCGTGTGAACCGCCTCGCCGTGCACACTTTCACAGTTTTTTTCATAGTTTTCTTTGAGTGTTTTCGGCATGAGGGAATCTGATTTCGGTCCCGCGCGCCTTGTACCATCAACAAAGACGGTATGCAATCTAATATTTCATCCATCTAATAGCTTCAGGGCTTGCGGACTGTGCTTGAAACTCCAAGCAAGCGATACCCTGGTAATGTCCACGTGTGGGCACACTGCTTCCACAATGAACGCACAGAAGCACATCGATATGGGCAAGTTTTTTTATTTTTGCAATTCTTATGATTCAGTTGCACGCGATGTCGTATGCAGGGAGTCACCTGCCCAATGTGAGCATTCTTCACTTATAACTGAATTTTTCCCGAATCGTTTCAGGATTGTGCGGCACGGTCGTCTCACCGATGATCCCGACAATCCCAAAAGGCCCCACATTTGTACACCACGACCTTATACCGAGGTCCTCGTGTTTCGCTTGCGCTGTCTGGCACGCCTGGACTACGAGCAGAATCACATGCGAGTTGCGTGCTCCTCTTTGTTTGATTGATGCAAATCCAGGACAAACGACGACTTCAAATCCCGGGAGAAGTTTTTCTCGGACTGGTGCTCAAAATTGCGTCAACATCCCGATGTTGTCGCCTTGAACGAGGTTGGAAAACAAACTAAAACTCAAGTGTAGGCTGATCGAAAAATTGTGCTAGAGCTTGCAACGAAGAACCAACTCGGATTTTTTCTGCATTCCTGGCGACGAAAGCAAATCGACGACAACGAACAAACGATTGGCGAAGGTGTCACGTTGCTGTGAAATTTGAATTGAACCTTTTCAGCTAAGCTTCCCAACGTGGTGCTGCAGTCTAGCAAAAGGCGACGAAGCTGTAGAGGGCGGGTCTTGAAAAGTACGAAAGACGGTGAAGAACCCGACCTGAAGCGAAAAATCTTCACTAAAACACTACCCGACTATGGACCGACTAAATTTATTCCGTCAACACGAAATGTACGTTCAAGAGTAATTGCTAAGATTTCTTTCCAGGGCGAACTTTGTATTCTGGAAACGAGGCTGCCAAGTCAACCAACGCTAGTTTATTTATGGGCAAAGTGCAAGATTAAGCCTTTTCCACAACAGCCATACTAGTGAGTTTGCGAAGATTTTCAAATATGTTTCAGCTGCATTGGCTGTAACAAAAAGCGAGCAACGAAGGAAGATCGTGGACTTCCACGAATGTACGCAATTACTATTTCAATATAAAAATTATTATTTCAATTTAAAAAGGTTTAGACACACACTCAATGGAAGGGTGGTAGACAATCCAGAACATCCAACACTTGAGCACCGATGCAAGCCACAACCGCGTACACACCGTCTTGGCATGCGTCTTCGGGTACAGCTTGTTGCGGACTATTTAGCGCGAAGGTTTGTAACCATCGTCAAAAGAAACGCAAAGCGTTAGACGAAATGGCGAGAAAATTCTTCCCCAAAGCTTCTTTGCTGATTTCGAAGCGAGTCTACCAAAACATCCTCTACTTACAGATCTTGCCGAGGTGAGTGCGGAATCTCCACAAATTATTCTATTGCAAAACGCAGGAAGAGCGTCGGGAGGCTCTTAAAGATGTTTCTCGACCGCATAGATTCTTTGCTGCAGCGACTAAGAAAATGAGGAAGAGCAAGACGCAAGTGATATTGAGCAGAAAGCAACAAAACAAATTCTCACCACCACGGTTATGTCGCCGCCAAAGGAGATCATCTCCACTTCACGATATGCAGCTGACAATGAACAATTTGATTCACGGTCAACCGATTTCCTCAGAGAATTTTTCATTTAGTCCGGTAGGAACATTTTATCTCGTGGGATCAATTATGTCCTTCTTCAGGATATTGTTGAGATCATCTCTCCTGTGCATCTGCCTTCAACATCCACAGCGTCTCTAGATGATGCAACTGCAAGTGTTGACCAATTGGCCGACGATTATCACATCGACGACTCGGATTTCTTCCTTGAACCCTCTCTCGTGCCTTTCATTGACCTTGACGACAGCGAAAACTGTTTGGGAGCACTAATTGAGCCGATTTAAGCACAATGATTAATCTTTTTGAAACTTTTTACGTTCTCGTTTGGATTGAAAGCTATACGTGTTCCCCGGGGCGGCAGCGAGGCGCTCCAGAGACCCCTCTGATCGCAGCGAATGCGTGTAAATGTGTTTGAAGTTTGAATACGCAAGATCCGAGCGAAGTGAAGAAAGCGATCGAAACCACTTTGATCATCCACAAGATGATATTCTCTTTGAGGATGCAGATTTCTTTCTCGAGTCATCAATTGGCCTGTTGTGACTCTCGACGAGAACGATGATTAACACCCTCGCCTGGCATGGACGCATTTCTTTGCATTGTTTTCTGCCATTGCGGGAATAGTTCATCACTTGAAATAAAGAGTCGTCATCAAAGTCGCACATCTTTCCAAAGATCAGCAAAGTCGTAACAACCCGACCGCGCAACTGATTACCCTCTTGGGAGGCGATCTCACGCCTTTGTCGGCATCTCATGGTGCCTCTCGCGCCGCCCCACTTGAGACAACCATCGTGACTGTCAATCAAGTACCGGCTATCGATCAGAAAAATCTTGGGCAATGTACCATTCATTGCCAGTTTTCCTCTGACACGTTTGTTAACGATTCGTTGGCTGTTTCAGAAATGAACTCGAAGACTCCCGATTTTGGTCCGGCTCGCTTTGTGCAGTCGACACAGTCGGCAAGTCGAATTACGAGAACGCCTGATTGTGGCGACTTCTAGGGCGAGATGACAGTGCTTGAGACGGCAAGTCGAAAAGTTTGCGGCTTTGTCTACACTTGGTCGTATTTGAGTTGTAGCAAATCCAAAATCCGCTACGGGTATGCTTTCCCTCACGAGTGAGAGTGAATCTTGTTTAGTTGCAATGGTTGCCGGCAGCTGGGCACTAGCGTTACTATGTGAGATGCCGTTGCCTTTTTCGAAACGGAAATTTTGATGGATTGCAGTAATGTTCTGAACGACCGACTTCTGGATGATCCAGACAATCCTTCAAGGTCTCATCTTTGCCAGCCTCGACCATATGAGACCGTTCTCGGTGATCGACTTCGTCGTCTGGCTAAACTGGCTTATGAGCAAAAACAAAAGTACTCGTTTTCTTCTTTGAGCGATATTTTTAGAGAACACGGCGAATTTTTACCGCTGAAAAAGTTCTATGATGAGTGGTGCAAAGGTCTTCTTGATCTCCCCGAAGTGTTGGGATTGAGCAAGGTATTCAAGTTGCCGTTTTCATGTGTTTTAGAAGAATCGAAAGAAGCTTATTGCGACAGCCACAATGGGAGGATTCGATAGGTTTCAAAATACCATGCGACGTCGTAACCCGGCACTGTCATTGAGCGACAAAGGTTTTGCGATTTTAAATCGAAATACTTACGCAGAAATAGCTCAACCGACGCTGAAGAGGCCTCGAAGTGTGATCGTACCACAGAAAAACGACGTCGATGTGTTGGCGAAGCGAAAAGTTCCATCCAAGTCAAAGGATCCTAGGATTGCCAGATTTGTACCGTCGATTCACAGCGTAAGACTTTTTGCTGATTTTGAAATTTTTCCAAGGGTGATTTGAGCATCTTAGAAACACGGCTTGCTAGCCGTCCAACATTTGTTTACCACTGGGCGCGGGTGCATCGTACGTCATACTAGTAAGAGAGAGTTTTAAAAGAAAATATTTGCGCATTCTGCAGTTGCATAAGATGCATGACTGCCGACGTGAAGGATCGTTGCAATGCACAGATGTTTGTTTGAATTTGTATTCTCTATTTAGCTTTGTAAACTCTTTCAGACAAATTCAAGATGACAGACTATTGAGCGATCCTGACCATCCGACACCTCCGCACTGCTGTCAGCCTGTGGCTCGAACGCACCGACTCGGCTCTCGCATTCGGTCTTTGATGGTGGCGGAGTTTCTGAAAACAAGGTGAACATACATACTACAAATTTGAGGAATTTTGCTGTTCAGTCAAAGAGACGACGACGTGGCGGCAAAAAAGTTTTATGCCGACTTCGAAATGGATCTTCCAAAGCAGCCATTGTTGTTGGGACTAACCGTGGTAAGCTTTTGCTGGAGAACGATTCTCTTGCAATTATAGGCAGAACGACGCTTAGTTCTCGAAGAGGCGCGCCGGCCGGGCTTTCGTAGTTTCCACAACACTTTGTGTAGCAAAAGAAAGAGGCTCGTCAAGGCATCTCTTGATCAGTTGGATCGTATCGTTTGCACCACGGACGGCAACGCCAAAGACCTTTTCAAGACTCAACAGAAGCCAATAAGAAAAGAGAGAAAACTCACAGTAAAGAAAAGCGAATCCTGTACTGTGTTTCTTCAGTCTAAAGAAGAGAGCCCTGTAAGTAGTTGTTCCTTTAGATGAGAAAGCAACGCTCTTCAGGAAATCATCGAAATCAAGCTGCCGGCTGAAGCGCCGGATGCCTCGTATTTCGATCAAACCGCTTCACTACACTTGAAAGAATCATCGACATCGGTTTCCCAAGATACGGAAGAAGACTTTGACGACTCGGATTTCTTCCTTGAGCCATCTCTCGCACCCGTGCTTCATTTGAACGACGGTCGTGACGAGGACGATGATTGCTACATTATTGACTGAATCTTTTTGAACGAAATACAATACTTTTTAAAATCGCACAACCTGCGAATAAATTGTCTTGACAAGTGGAGACTTCATGCGGTGAAAAAATCCCGTGGCTTCAAAACCGGCAAGTTTTTGTGCCAGGCCAATTTCACGCGACTTCAGAATTCAGAATTGCTTATCCAAACACGCCTAGCTAGGCAATCACTGGATTTTGCTCATGGCAGCATGCTGAAGAATGGCGGTATGCTGCAAAACGAGAAAGTGCGGCGTAGCCCTTTAATGTCCATGGTGAGGGCACTTCTCTCCCAATTGAGAGCACCCGATTGATGATGCGGACGCCAGGAGATGTCAAGAGCGCGTCTAAAGTCTCTCGTGCGAGTGCATTGGAATGTCGATTTCTGTCATTTGACTCTTAGCTCCATTCATATTTGAAGCCTCTTCATATCTACAGATTCTCCTCCTAGCACTCTAGGAATGAGCGTATCTCAGGATTTTGGACCAGCCCGACTGGTTCAGTCACCAAAGACGGTTTGTAGGAATCGTTTCGATTTTGAAATGTTTGATTTCAGGGTCATTTCAATATGCTCCTAACGCCAAGCACACGAAGACCTGGCCGGGTTTATGTCTGGAGCACAAATCGTGCGAAACACCGAGAAACCTCCGACAGGACCCGTTTTCAGTAAGGCGATTTCAATTTTTCAATTTCTCAGATGCAACGGTTGTTCTGCGCTGAATCGATCCACAGTGTTGTATGTTTCTCATGTGTCCCGTGAGCGATATTTATAGGTTCGTAGTAAATGGTCGACTTTGTGCTGATCCCGAAAGTCCTGGAAAGCGTCACGGCTGTCTGCCGCGTCTCTACACAACTCTTCTCGGGCGAAGACTCCGCGCTTTGGCGCCAATTCATTATGAACAAAAACAATTGTGAGGTCTTTTCATCGAGAAATGGTTTTAGAGAGAATGGAAGAATTGTGGCTCTGGATGTGTTCTACTCTGAATGGAAAGAGAATCTTCACCAGCTTCCCGAAATGACCGCTTTGAACAAGGTCAGCTGCTAGAATTAATTCGAGCAGCTTTCAAGGATGGGCGCAATGCTGTCGTTGAATTAGCCACAGCGGGTGGCTTTGCAGCTTTTGAGAAACTCGTTCAACAGCGGAGAAAACGTTGGATTTCTCAAACCTTTTATGCGTGGTTTAGCCAATGCGGTTAGACCAGTGAATGCCAACGGCAAGAACACCTCACACCAGTCTCGTAGAGTTTCTCTTGGAGCACTGACTGATGAAGGCGACTCTGGCGATCGAAAGCGCAAATCTCCAAGGTAAGCTTGAGGATGTTTTTTGAATCAACACTGATAATTTCAGATGCCACACTTGCCTCAATTGTTCCGGCGAGGGAGAGCACAACGCTAAAATGGAAGCAAAGCAAAGGTAAGGGTACATCAGTTGAATTAGCCGAAGAGATTACAGGCAGACCGAAAACGAGCTCGAATGTCAAATCTCTAACAATAAGCACCTCAAAAATTCTCGCTACTTCAAGCCGCTGCCACAGACATTCCAACTTGGCGCTCTGCTGCGTGCCGAAATGAAAGGAAAATACATTGCTCGAAGGTGGTTCCTATGCTATTCATCACTTGTACGCCCATTAAGAAAGCACGGACATGTCATCGATTTCAAGGCGTTCTATGAGAAATTCGAAGAAGATTTACCACGACACCCCTCAATAGAGGGTCTGCTGCCAGTAAGATCAAAAGATTGCCTACAAAGTTTCCCATGCTTTCGGCTGATCGCGATATGGTCATCCGTGAAGCCCTGAGGCCTGGCTTGAGCGAATTTGAGAACTACTTGAAGCAGACGAGTGCATTCTTGGCGATTACGATTAAACCGGCTCATGTCAATTCGGACAGTCCCAGTATTCGGAAAGAAAATCGCGACAATCCAACAGCTTCGACATCGAACAATGAAAAGGAATCCGAAAGCAACATGCTGAGTACAACGGCGACTGCTTCGACCTCGGATCTTCATGTTCTTCGTGATCGACTAAATGCATCTGGATGGAAGCCGCCGGTGTGCAAGTTCTCTCAACAAACAGCTACACAGAGTGAAACCTCGGTAAGTCACGTCCGTGAAGCGAATTGCGTTTAGGATTCTTCGAACATCAATCTTTCGCCGGCGTTTGTGTCACAAACCGATTCGCATTCGCTCCACGACTCAGCCTTGGGCGAGCCAGAAGAGAAAGAAGACGGGCGCCTTTTTGATGACGTGGACTTCTTTCTCGAACCGACTATCCTACCGAGTGTAGAGGACGGTGACGATTGCATCATCATTGACTAATCGAGAGCAGTGTCCCGTATTCAATGTTTCTCTCTTGTCAGACGCGTGGATAAAGCACATTTGTAGAAGTTTGAAAGTTGTAAAACAAACCTTTCCGATGAAAACTGCTGACACTTCTTGCAAAGTATGTAGGGCACGTTCACACCTTCAAGTCAGAACCGCCCAAGACATTAGCACCCATTGTCGGTGCGCACTGCTCGTACCATTGCGGAGCACAGTGGCTTCATAGCGTCGGTGTGAGTGCTTTCCTTATGCCGCGCATTCGCGACGAGATTGATGGAGATTTCGGGTCGGCACGCATCGTTCAGTCAAAAATTACGGTAAGAACTAATTCAATCGCCGCTGAATTAACGTCCAGCACTTCAGGGGGAGTGGACGTTGCTTGAAACACCAAGCCGCGACCATCCAGGACATGTTTTCACCTGGTCGCTGTCGACTAACCCCAACCTCAGTCCCAATGCTCCAAAATTTTTCTCGTTTGTTGAGCAGTGCTAAAAATTCATTAAAGTCGTTTAGGTGTTCGAAATGTACTGATCGTGGCTATCACTTTCAAGTGTAAGAAGACTTGAGGAAAATGGCTATTTGGGTGCTTTCAGGAAAGTCGGCAAGGGTCGCCTGCTTCGCGATCCCGATTCCTTTCAGCACCAGTGCCGGCCACGACCGTACCCGTATGTCCTGGGACTACGCCTACGTTGTCTGGCGAAGTTTCACTTTCGTCAGCGAGTGATGTTAGCCCTTTTCTTCAATGAGAAAGCAGTCTTAGTGACAGCGCTGCTTCAGTTGATCCAAAAACGTTTTACGATGAGTGGTCGACCAATCTCGAATCGTTGCCAGAAGTTCAAACATTGGATGGGGTTGTTGAATTCGAGAGAAATTTAATGCAAAATTTGGTGAATTAGACCGCGCGACGCAGAGTGTTGGAATTGGCGAAAAGTGGCGGATTTCCACATTTTATCGAAGGCTTAAGGAAGCGAAAACTGGACGGTGAGAAAATAATACAGATTGAATTTTTAAAAAATGATTGAAGAAAAGAAATTATCATGACTTCAGGTCAGTCCGGCGACATTATCACAAACCGCAAATCTTCTCAGAAGAAACAACGAAAGCTGCAACAACATAAATGCACGAATATAAAGGAAGTCAAGGTTAAACCGACGCGCAAACGTATTGTCAAACAAATGGCACCTTCAACGGGCCAGCATTTCGGATCCGGTCGACTTATTCCGTCAATAGCCAACGTTCTTTAACTTTTTTTGACATATTAAAATATTACTTTAGGGTGAAATGGGAGTACTCGAGACGAGTCTGCGTGGGAATCCGGAGATGGCTTATATCTGGTCGCGTGTTGCAGAAATGAAATGTGGCATTTTCAAGTTCATGTATGTGTCTCAGTGATGCGTTTCAACGATTCAACCCTGGGAGGATTCGATAGGTTTCAAAAAACCATGCGGCGTCGCAACCCGGCTCTGACTTTGAGTGACAAAGGTTTTTGCCGATTTGAAATTGAGCCGTTTTTGCAGAAAAAGCCCAATCGACAAGCAAAACTCTACCGACGTTGAAGAGATCTCGAAGCGTGTTCGTATCCGAAGAAAACGAAGCATTAGCAAATGGGAAAGGAAGACTTTCTGAACCCGCGACAAAAGCATCAAAACTCCACGATTTTGGTCCAGCGAGATTTGTTCCGTCGATTCAGAATGTGACACTCTTGTCTTCTTCTGAAACCTGGTTCCAGGGTGAATGGTGCATTCTGGAAACGCCCCTTTCAAGTCGTCCAACACTTGTCTACCATTGGACGATGTTGACAAGCCTCAAGCGCAGTGGACGACTTGCATACAAGTAACCCGACATTCTCTTATTTATATTTGTGATTTTTCAGCTGTCTGGGATGCATGTCTATCCAAGAAAAACCTCGCTGCTCTGCCCAGATGTTGGTTGATGTTTACGTTATCAAATAATTTCGGCCTTCTTTGAAGAATAATCAAAAATAAAAGACTGATGGACGATCCAGAGCATCCGACACCTTCCCACTGCTGCAAGCCGATACCGCGAACTCACCGTCTCGGTACTCGCATTCGATCTTTGATGGTGGCAGAATTTCTCAAAACCAGGTAAAGCTAAAATGTAAAAAACTTGGCCTTTAGTCAATGTGACAACGATAAAGCCGCGAAAGAGTTCTATAGCGAGTTCGAAAGAGATCTTCCAAAGCAGCCGTTACTGACGGGACTGAGTGTGGTAATGCAGTACTAGCAATGGATTCTCACTCTCTATTGCAGACGGAACGACGTTTAGTTCTCGAAGAAGCCCGTCGACCCGGATTTCTTAGTTTTTGCAGTACTTTGTGCAGGAAAAGAAAGAGACTCGCCAAGGCCTCTCTTGATCAGTTGGATCGCATCGTTTGCACTATGGGAGGCAGCGCAAAAGACCTTTTCAAAACTCAACAGAAGCCAACAAGAAAAGGGAGGAAACTTCCAGTAAAGAAAAGCGAGCCCTCTCTGGTGCTTGATCAAGAAAGCAACGTGATTTATCGCCCGCAAAAGAGCAATACGGAGTCTAAAGCAGAGAGCCCCGTAAGTCGTTGTGCTTTTGATAAGAAAGTTAAGTTCTTCAGGAAATCATCGAAATCAAGCTGCCCGCTGAAGCGTCGGTGGTCTCGTATTTCGATCAAACCGCTTCACTACACTTGAACGAATCATCGACATCGATTTTCCAAGATGCGGAAGAAGACTTTGATGACTCGGATTTCTTTCTCGAGCCATCACTCGCACCCATGATTCATTTGAACGACGGTCGTGACGAGGACGATGATTGCTGCATTATTGACTGAATCCTTTTGGAACGAAATACTTTTTTAACTCGCATAGCCCTGTATAAATTGTTTTGATGAGTTATGACTTCAAGCTGTGCCTGGCTGTGAAAGAAAATCCCATGGCTTCAAAGCCGGCAAGTTCTTGTGTCTGACAATTTGAGGACAATTTTACGCGACTTCAGAACTTACAGAGTTGCTTATCCAAACACGCCTAGCCAGACAATCACTAGATCACTAGATGTTGCTCATAGCAGCATGCTGAAGAATGGCGGCATTCTGCAAAACGAGAAAGCGCGGCGCATCCCTTTAATGTCCGCGGTGAGGGCACTTTCTCTGTCTATTAAGAGCGCCCGACTGACCATGCGTTCGCCAGGCGATGTCAAGAGCGCGTCTAAAGTCTCTCGTGCGAGTGCATTGGAATGTCGATCATTTGACTCTTACAATTAGCTCCATTCATATTCGAAGTCTGTTGATTGTCCTCCTAGCACTCTAGGAATGAGCGTATCTCAGGATTTTGGACCAGCCCGACTGGTTCAGTCACCAAAGACGGTTTGTAGGAATCGTTTCGATTTTGAAATGTTTGATTTCAGGGTCATTTCAATATGCTCCTAACGCCAAGCACACGAAGACCTGGCCGGGTTTATGTCTGGAGCACAAATCGTGCGAAACACCGAGAAACCTCCGACAGGACCCGTTTTCAGTAAGGCGATTTCAATTTTTCAATTTCTCAGATGCAACGGTTGTTCTGCGCTGAATCGATCCACAGTGTTGTATGTTTCTCATGTGTCCCGTGAGCGATATTTATAGGTTCGTAGTAAATGGTCGACTTTGTGCTGATCCCGAAAGTCCTGGAAAGCGTCACGGCTGTCTGCCGCGTCTCTACACAACTCTTCTCGGGCGAAGACTCCGCGCTTTGGCGCCAATTCATTATGAACAAAAACAATTGTGAGGTCTTTTCATCGAGAAATGGTTTTAGAGAGAATGGAAGAATTGTGGCTCTGGATGTGTTCTACTCTGAATGGAAAGAGAATCTTCACCAGCTTCCCGAAATGACCGCTTTGAACAAGGTCAGCTGCTAGAATTAATTCGAGCAGCTTTCAAGGATGGGCGCAATGCTGTCGTTGAATTAGCCACAGCGGGTGGCTTTGCAGCTTTTGAGAAACTCGTTCAACAGCGGAGAAAACGTTGGATTTCTCAAACCTTTTATGCGTGGTTTAGCCAATGCGGTTAGACCAGTGAATGCCAACGGCAAGAACACCTCACACCAGTCTCGTAGAGTTTCTCTTGGAGCACTGACTGATGAAGGCGACTCTGGCGATCGAAAGCGCAAATCTCCAAGGTAAGCTTGAGGATGTTTTTTGAATCAACACTGATAATTTCAGATGCCACACTTGCCTCAATTGTTCCGGCGAGGGAGAGCACAACGCTAAAATGGAAGCAAAGCAAAGGTAAGGGTACATCAGTTGAATTAGCCGAAGAGATTACAGGCAGACCGAAAACGAGCTCGAATGTCAAATCTCTAACAATAAGCACCTCAAAAATTCTCGCTACTTCAAGCCGCTGCCACAGACATTCCAACTTGGCGCTCTGCTGCGTGCCGAAATGAAAGGAAAATACATTGCTCGAAGGTGGTTCCTATGCTATTCATCACTTGTACGCCCATTAAGAAAGCACGGACATGTCATCGATTTCAAGGCGTTCTATGAGAAATTCGAAGAAGATTTACCACGACACCCCTCAATAGAGGGTCTGCTGCCAGTAAGATCAAAAGATTGCCTACAAAGTTTCCCATGCTTTCGGCTGATCGCGATATGGTCATCCGTGAAGCCCTGAGGCCTGGCTTGAGCGAATTTGAGAACTACTTGAAGCAGACGAGTGCATTCTTGGCGATTACGATTAAACCGGCTCATGTCAATTCGGACAGTCCCAGTATTCGGAAAGAAAATCGCGACAATCCAACAGCTTCGACATCGAACAATGAAAAGGAATCCGAAAGCAACATGCTGAGTACAACGGCGACTGCTTCGACCTCGGATCTTCATGTTCTTCGTGATCGACTAAATGCATCTGGATGGAAGCCGCCGGTGTGCAAGTTCTCTCAACAAACAGCTACACAGAGTGAAACCTCGGTAAGTCACGTCCGTGAAGCGAATTGCGTTTAGGATTCTTCGAACATCAATCTTTCGCCGGCGTTTGTGTCACAAACCGATTCGCATTCGCTCCACGACTCAGCCTTGGGCGAGCCAGAAGAGAAAGAAGACGGGCGCCTTTTTGATGACGTGGACTTCTTTCTCGAACCGACTATCCTACCGAGTGTAGAGGACGGTGACGATTGCATCATCATTGACTAATCGAGAGCAGTGTCCCGTATTCAATGTTTCTCTCTTGTCAGACGCGTGGATAAAGCACATTTGTAGAAGTTTGAAAGTTGTAAAACAAACCTTTCCGATGAAAACTGCTGACACTTCTTGCAAAGTATGTAGGGCACGTTCACACCTTCAAGTCAGAACCGCCCAAGACATTAGCACCCATTGTCGGTGCGCACTGCTCGTACCATTGCGGAGCACAGTGGCTTCATAGCGTCGGTGTGAGTGCTTTCCTTATGCCGCGCATTCGCGACGAGATTGATGGAGATTTCGGGTCGGCACGCATCGTTCAGTCAAAAATTACGGTAAGAACTAATTCAATCGCCGCTGAATTAACGTCCAGCACTTCAGGGGGAGTGGACGTTGCTTGAAACACCAAGCCGCGACCATCCAGGACATGTTTTCACCTGGTCGCTGTCGACTAACCCCAACCTCAGTCCCAATGCTCCAAAATTTTTCTCGTTTGTTGAGCAGTGCTAAAAATTCATTAAAGTCGTTTAGGTGTTCGAAATGTACTGATCGTGGCTATCACTTTCAAGTGTAAGAAGACTTGAGGAAAATGGCTATTTGGGTGCTTTCAGGAAAGTCGGCAAGGGTCGCCTGCTTCGCGATCCCGATTCCTTTCAGCACCAGTGCCGGCCACGACCGTACCCGTATGTCCTGGGACTACGCCTACGTTGTCTGGCGAAGTTTCACTTTCGTCAGCGAGTGATGTTAGCCCTTTTCTTCAATGAGAAAGCAGTCTTAGTGACAGCGCTGCTTCAGTTGATCCAAAAACCTTCTACGATGAGTGGTCGGCCAATCTAGAAACGTTGCCGGAAGTTCAAGCATTGGATGAGGTTGTTGATTTCGAGAGAAATATAGTGCAAAATTTGGTAAATTAGACCGCGCGACGCAGAGTGTTGGAATTGGCGAAAAGTGGTGGATTTCCACATTTTATCGAAGGTTTAAGGAAGCGAAAACTGGACGGTGAGAAAATAATATAGATTTAATATTTAAAGAAACGATTGAAGAAAAGAAATTATCATGACTTCAGGTCAGTCCGGCGACATTATCACAAACCGCAAATCTTCCCAGAAGAAACAACGAAAGCGGCGACAAAATAAATGCGCTAATATAAAGGAAGTCAAGGTTAAACCGACGCGCAAGCTTATTGTCCAACAAATGGCACCTTCAACGGGCCAGGATTTCGGATATGGTCGATTTATTCCGTCAATAGCCAACGTTCTTTAACTTTTTTGACATGGTAAAATATAAATTTAGGGTGAAATGAAACTACTCGAGACGAGTCTGCGTGGGAATCCTGAGATGGTTTATATCTGGTCGCATATTGCAAAAATGAAAAATGGCATTTTCAAGTACATGTATGTTTCTCAGTGTTGCGTTTTCATACTTCATCCTGCTTGAGGTGCAGCAGATGTTGGACGGCAACGCGAGGCAAAGCGAAACTACGAAGCCACATGTAAATTCGACACTTCCTGGTTGAACTCTTTCAGACGAGTGTTAAACGGGATGCCTCTTGACGACCCCGAGTGCCCCACTGTTCCGCATAGTTGTGAGCCGCGACCGCGCACTCAAAGATTTGCTCAGCGACTGCAGGCACTGGCCGTTTCCGAGTGGTTTGAGACGATTTGCAATTATTCCACAGCTCACGCTGAGCGTTAAGACTAACAATTCGTATTTTCAATCGATTCTCTTTCCAGCATGGCGAAAAAATTGACTGATATCGAAAAGTTCTATCGAGACTTCGAACTGAGCCTTCCAGAACATCCACTAATGAAAGTTTTCTCTGTGGTACGGCAGCAAAAATTTTATTTCTCAATATGTAGGCCGAACGTGAATTGGTCATTTCGGAGGCTCAGAAAGATGGACTGAAAGGTTTCTTATGCAGGTTAGAACGCAGAAATGGACAGTCTCCACAATCTTTGAAGAAAGAAAGCAAAGGTTTGGAGCAACGGTCGAAGGAAACTACATTTTCAGGGTCTCAGCAACTTGGCAAGGAAGATAATATGAGATGCGCGAAGAAAAAGAAAATCGATAGTGAAAGGAAGAATGGAGATGTTTCATTGGCCACATTGCGCGATCGCTTAAATGCCTCTGAACTAGCGTGGCGTCCACCGCAGCCGAATCCAAAACTGGCAAAGCTCACAAGCAGGACTAGGCCGGTATACAGTTTTGTTCTTCGTCTTAAAATGAGTTTCAGAGCAACGACGAAATTCCGCGCAATGAAACTGCGACGAAGATCGTGGAAGAGACTAAAGGTTTTGATGAATCCGACTACTTCGTGAACCTGTGGAACCGCGCAGAGATAGCCGAGGACAATGACGAAGAGGTGCAAATTATCGACTAGCTTTGATCCTTACCAAGCAACGGTGCTTTAACGATTTGTAAACTTGAAAACGTTTCTACTCTTTCATAAAACTTCCAAATGCATGGCACACAAATTGAAAAGAACCAAGATGTTCGTTCACGCAGTGGTTAAACCAGGTCGGCCAAAAGCCGGGTACCCCCTTCTGCTAAATTGGGGCTGAGGTTGAACATAGCCCTGA
>JAQIXL010001152.1:0-20320 GCA_034700245.1 Poikilolaimus oxycercus
TCCGATTTTAAAATCCCTTAAAGAAAGACCAATGTCAGGGGTAGTATGAATAAGAAGCCTATGTCTTTCCTGGACAGTCCCGGGATGCCAGCCTAACGCTCTGGAGAGCACAAGTAAGGAACCCGGGTTGGTCTTGAACAGCCCGGGATGCCAGCCTAAAGCTCTGGAGAGCTCAAGTAAGGAACCCGGGTTGGTCTTGAACAGCCCGGGATGCCAGCCTAAAGCTCTGGAGAGCTCAAGAAAGGAACCCGGGTTGGTCTTGGACACTCTAGAGATATCAGCATATTGTTGGTCGACCCAAATCAGTCCTTTCCCGGGTATCGCTAGTTCTTTCAAACGCATCACGAGTCTTAATGAGAACGAGAAACCAATTGTTTTAGATTTTCCGTTCATTTTTTTTCTTTTCTTTCGCCTCCAATCTGGAAATGAATTGAAGTGTTTCTTTTGCTCGCACAATATCTCCTGCGTGAAACGCGAGTGTCGGGTAAACATAAATTTGGAGCAACACCAAGAATCTGGCCGGGTCACTAGTGTGCAGAGGTTGAGCTCGTGCGGCCTCGTACCTAATTTTAGAGCCTACAAGCCCAAACGACAGCTTAAGCAACGATGTCTTGATTTGGTACAATATTAGTGATTGTGAAACAGACCAATAATCTGTGATGCTCAATGATGACAAAAATGCTTCGGCACGCGAGCAGAAACACGAATCCAATATTTTGAAGCCGAATAGAAGGATTCGGAAACATGACTTGAATGTCTCTTTCCAGTTTACAAACAGAAACTATGTAAGCTTTCGAGCGTTCCAAAAATCAGCTTCGAAAACCATTGTAACCCGCTTGCATCATCCACCCTTACGTCAAAAATGCCGTCAAAATCTAGTGATTAAAAAATACTCCTGCCAAGCGGTTTCATTTTTCAAGCAACACGACGCCGCGCAGTAGTATTGCGTAAGAAACAATCGAAATAGCGCATGATTGAAACATGCTTACCGGCCGGATTGCAACCAAAAAGCTATACGATAATCTTTCTTTGCTGTTGTTGAAGACTTTGACTGTTTACTTTTCCTTGGGTCACCGGAGCCGCCCTTGTTGAACACTTTTGTGTGATTCTTTTTGGTGCTTCTTTTCTCTCTTGAGGCAGCTGCTTGAGGAAGCACGTGGAGACGTTTGTCGAAAAGAAACTCCTTCAAGGAAGCCACAGAAGTTGTGCAATAGGAGAGTGGACGAAATGCAAGTCCCTTGTTGTGAGACAACATTCCATCACATCACATATTTATTCGTGTGTGGGTGTGGAGAGAGGAGACGGAGCTCTTCAGGCGACGCTGCGACGCTTGCGACGGCGGTCCGGGCAGGGAAGGTCGGGGTCGACGAGGTAGCAGCCGAAGGCGATCGACGTCACGGCCGCGCCGCAGAGGAGGACGGCAGCCTGAGCGGCGAGCGAAGCGAAGGCGAACATCTCGGAGAAGAGCGGGAGCGTTGAAGACGGAAGACACACGAACTGACGACCCGGACTGGGAACACGGGCTTTTATTCACTCTGGAGAGACTAACAAATAATTGTAGACAAACAAATAAACAAACAAGCTCAAGACAAGCAAATTTAGCCAAAGAACTTGAACTTTTCATGAATGGTGTTGCATTCCCAATGTCTGATTCTAACTGTCGCAGGCAGACCATTCGAGTATTCAAACTTCGACTCGTCACAACTTTTGTCTTCGGCGGCGGCGAGCGGCAGCGTGAGGGATGAAGGACAACGACGACTACCTGCTCGACACCATCGTCTCGCCGAGCAGCGAGGCCTCGTCTCCCGAGGTGAGCTGCCGCAGCTCTAACTCCGGGAGTCCTCGTCGAGCTCGTCGGACTCGGACTCGCCGAGAAGCCAGAAGCCGGTGACTTCGGTCTCGACGGCGCCCGGCCAGGAGGATATCTGGCGTCTCTACACGGTGCTCGTCTGGCGCATCGGCCAGTTCGAGGACTACCCGGAAGGGGCGAAGTCCTTCAGCCGCACGCGTCTCCTCGCTGACTTCGAGGCCGCCTCCGAGGACAACCGTCGCGAACCCAACGTCAAGCTCTTCTACACTCGCATCAAGGCCATTTTGGTGAGGGAAAAAGAAATGAGAGAACTTGTAGGAGCCCGCCTTCGTCGGCGCCACCCAGAAATTCTACAACGACTTCTTCGAGCCCCTCGACCTTGACTTTTCTTGAATAAAGGGCTTGCTTCTTCTGAGTGATTGTTAAGAGAAGATCCACAACAGGAACCGAAAGATCGCTAGAGTCTGAGCCACAGCAAGAGCCGGAACGAGCAAATTGTTTGTTGTACACATTGCTCTGAGTGATTTATTTCGCCTGCGCTGGCCCGTAGTTTGGTATGAGGCGTCGGTAACAGACGAGAATGCAAGAAATGACCAGAAACGTGAGCGTGATGAGGATGACCCAGACAACAGCCGGGCCAGTGCTGGCGTAGAGCGACCTGAAAACGTCTCTCAACTTCATCGCTAGCTCTTACATAACAATAACGGGCCCAACAATGTTGATAATGTCGCAACCACCCATGAAGATGCCTTGCATCAAACCCTGAAGCTGGCTCTCTTCTTGTTTTCAAACCTGCTTTATGGGTCCGAGAACCTTAGAAAACATTGACTCGAGATTGAGCCATCCAAAGGGATAAGCAAGACCCTGAAGAACGGTAAAAGCTGTCATGTAAAGGGCCGCGTTCAACGCCGGTGTGTCCTCGCACCAAGCGAAAGAGCTGTCACAACCGGAAGAGCCATGACTTGTCTCATTGGCTGAAACATACTTTCAACAGGATAACAAACCTGCGTCGTCGAAGATCTCTTCTTGGTACTTGATCTTCGCCGTCAAGAAGGGCCAAGGATACGTGAGAAGGAAGAAAATGAGATAAGTGATCAAGGAAATAGTGCACGCGAATCGTTCATTAATTCTGGATTTTGAGAATCTTCAAAAAGTCTCACCTTCGAATCCTCGGCGAAAACATGTAAGAAACTTGAACGATCAAATTCAAAGCACTCGAAGCAAAATTCGAAATGGCCAAGTAGAAGACCACTTCCTCGGAGGTCCAGTAGAACATTACCATGGCTAGCGGAGTTGTCACTCTATGAAGTCTTTGCTCAAGCACAAAAACTTACGAAGCAATAGCAATAAACGAAAATCCCGAGTAGAGTCGAATGGCAAGACAAACTCCAACCGCAATAACATCAAAACGCTTGGTGAGCCATCTATGCTGCTTCTAAATCACTTTGCGTAAAAGTCGTTGAGAAGCACTTTGGTCTCTGCACCCTCGTCGTTCTCTTTCACGAGCTCGACCTCTTCCTCCTTCTCATTCGTGACGGGGTAGTAATCTTTTAGACTAAAAGCCAGCTGCTCGAAAGTGAAAACCTCACAAAAGAAAGAGAATGGTGCCACTGACGAGGTTCAGAATGGCCGTGGCGAAGATTGGCGCGGTGTAGACGTGAAACCGCCAAGAAGTGCCGAAGATCGGATAACCCGGATAGGAAACGAGAGAGAAGAGGGCTTGGATGCCTGAGAATGAAAATTATTTTTGAAGACATTGAGCGACTTACCAGGTCCAACAAGCATACCGATGCCACCAGCAAACGTAACGATAGAGATCGCCTTGGATCGATCTTCGATAGTACTGATCATAGCTAGCTGCGTCCTCATGACTCCGAGAAAGCCGTACGCGATCCCAAAGGTCAATAAAGAAAGCAGCATGAAGTGCTTCTGATACTCCGGAAAGCTAGTGACGGAGAAGAAAATGACGCAGGCAAAACAGGAAATAGCATTTCCAAGCAAGATTGGGAGTCTGTAAGGTCAATCTTTCTTCTCAAAAGAAGCCCACTTGAATTGTTGCGTATAATTGCTCCACCATCCAACAAGCGGCCCAGCCACAACATGCCCAACACTAAAGGCCGACATCGTGTAACCGAAGAAGGTCTCGGTGGTCTCGGGATCCAACTGAAACACCCAACATTTGTCATTGAGAAACATTTGCGGCTTCGGGTGCTTGCCTCCATGAGGTAGGGCCAGAGGATCGGCTGCTGAATGATGATCTCCAACCACATGATAAATGCCGCCGCCGACAGCAGATACACCGAGCGCCAGTCCGTCTCCCGAAGCACTTTCAAGTTTTTGTTTTCTGCAAAACACAAGTCGAACACCGCCCGTTTCGTTATCGATCAAGGGTTCGTCAAGGGGTTTCCTGGGTCGACAGATGAATCGAAATTCAGCTTTTCGAGTTTTCTTTGAGATTTCGGGCAAACGAAGTGCTAGTAAAACAATGCTGACCATTGCCAAAAAGCTTGGTTTTAGTGAAAGAAGATACTCACTTGAAAAGAGACTCTCTTTGAAGCTTTTCCGAGTCTTGGCATTACCGTTCTCGGCCGCGACGGTAGTGGACATCTCTCGAAATTCTGAAAAATTTTAAATTAGCAAAAAAGTGAGAAGAAGAGGAGCAAGTCCGATTCGCGAAGCAATGAGGAAGCACAAGGTAGACGAGGTGGCGGAAGCAGAGCAATTTGTCGTCGTCGACAAGGCCGGGCACAGTTGTCCCGCCGAAGGAGAAGACGAAGGAGAAACTCTTCTAGGCGCTCCCACCGACTCGGGCGCGCTCGCGCCGACACGACCACTTAATTGTCGTCAGCTGCGTGAAAAAGCACCGCCGCCGCGCGCGCAGGCAGCTCTTCCCGCCCATCGACCTTGGAGGACACGAGTGAGCACAGGAAGAACAAGGACCACACCCTTGAGCGAAACGGCTGCGTGATCTTCAGTCCGGTCTAAGAATGAAGAAAGCACGAAATCGCAACATGACAGGAGAGTTCCGTGTTTTGATGACCTTTCTTCGAACTCGATAAAATAAACACCACCGTAGAGGAGGTGCACATCTGCTGGTTTTCTCGTAAATGCTTGGTTTGGTCGATCTCTCGGCTTTTGATCAGAGCGGCGAGAGTGTCGATGAGATTTGCGAAAGCATCTTTTATGGCAAACTTGACATTAAACAGAACAACGCAAAAGAGACTGACGCTAACAGTGGTGCGGTGTTTGGTCCTAAAGCCCTTGATAAGTTTTTGTATAACTTACGAAGCTCCTCTGAAATTTCGTATTCGAGAAGGTATTCGCAAGCATTGCAAGAAACAGAGAAATCGCTGTCTTTGTCAATGCTGAAGTCCAGAACGACACCAGCAGTCAACTCTCTTAAACGTTTGGGTGCAATTTCGTGACCCTACCTGTTGTCAACGAGCTGATTCCATTGAATGAATGCTTCGTCTGAAGCGCCGACGACCTTGAAAGTGATATTGTGAAGCTTTTTCACGTGTAGAAATGGCACGCACTAAACTTTGAAGGCGATGAAGGCACTTACCTCATCAAAGCAGAGCCGGCTCACTCCCTCAGCCCCATAATTGTGAGTCATCAGTGCGCCTTTTCTGTTGGAGTGACCAGGGATTATGACGTCTTTCCGTTCTAATTGTAAGACGTTTTCACTTGCTAAATCAGTCTTATGTACCTCGCTTTGTCAGCATCAACGGTACATGACCGAGACAGTTTCTAACATTCAGAGCCACAATGTCCTGAGAAAGATGAAAAATGTCTGCAGACTGGGCTGAATTGGCGCTGAACACTCGCATTAGCGCCGACTAGAAAGCATCGGTTGGATCTTACTTCAAGGTGAACAAAGTTGTGTTGACTGACATTCCGGGGAAGAAGATGAGCTCGCATTCGTCCTGAATCTTTTCAAAACACACTTTTAAGCGACTCACTGCAATCGGTGGCACATAGACGTTCATCATCTCCCATCCAAACGCGAGCGAGGTGTAGCACTCGGTTTGACCATCGACGGGACCAAGATAGCCAAAGAAGGTCTTGTATGTCAGTGTACTGTTTGTGATTTCGCAACGCTTGTACGCATCTGGAAACCTCCTTTCCCATTTTCTACAGCAAACCGCTGAATCGCCAAATTACAAACAGATCGTCGGCTGTGTCGCTCGAAGTTCCATAGAAGTGAAGCTGTGCCACGGTTCTTGGAATAGTTGGAATGCTTGGCACTTTGACACACTCAACACTAAAAGTGAACAAAGTGACTTTGAAAGTTGAAGTGGCTCACGTCGACAGGATATTGTCTCCTCGCGGTACATCCTGATAAAGCAAGACACGTTTGTCGATAAATTGCTGCTCTGGTCGACCACGACAGACAACAAGTAGTTCAAGCAACGAGTCGTTAGCCGTAATCAGCGTCCAGGTTTCGAGTTGAGCTTGTCGAGATGGAAAAATGACACCCGGATTGGCGTCATCGAGATAAATAGTTGAATTCGGCTTTCCGTGCTCATAAGTCACTAAAAATTGCGCCCGTACAATTTTTGTCAACCTCGAGAAATGATGAACTCGAGCCTCCACTGACGCTTGGTTAGCAAGGCGGACCTGGCTTCTGAGAGAAGAAAGCATGATGCCTGTTCCTGAGAATTTGCAACGAAAATGATTTTAAGCTAGGCTTAATTATGAAATGGAAAAGTTTGCCCTTACATTGTTAAATGGTGAAAAGCAATAAGGTTGCGGTAGAAGGCTGGCCAAGTCGGTCATACCCGTAAAGGCAAAGAATCTGGACTTCAGTTTATAAATGTCTTACAAACTCGAGAATCGGCTCAAAATCTCCAACTGTATCGCCGATTGCCAGCTGATCGCCATTGGCCAGATTTCCAAAGGCGCTCACACAAACCAAAGCCATGTCAGGAATGGGCGGCATAATGATCTGCGCGGTTTGTTTTGCGAAAGTTACATACTTACAGTCCAGTTCACGCTTTGATCTTGGCAGTAGTAATTCGGATAATTTGGGCTTTCGATCGACATTTGTGGAGTCCAGTTCTTGGTTTCACTGAAATTTGAGCAATCTGGCCTCATTGAGCGACAAAAGCTTCAAACTCAAAAATTGCGCTTTCGCCAGGAAGCCACCCATCGAAATTGTGCCGTCCGAATGGAAATGAAGCTCTATTTCTGACGAAGTAAGAGATGAAGACCAGTTGAGTTTGAACATGAAATGCTGTGATTCGGCAATGCTGAATATGAAATTGGTAAAAGCATGACTTCAAACCAAGAGGAACCGTAGGGTAAGTCGGAGACACACGGATTACCACTGCCTCCAATAATGCCATCCTGAGACTCCAAGGACAGCCAGTCGTGTCTTCTGTGACAACCAGTGCTCGATACAAGCCTACTAATTGCTACGTCTAGAACATTTTCAAAATTTTTAGTCACTAGCCTTCGAAGCTGACGGCTTCAACGCTAAAGTGTAACTCGTAATTTCCATAATATGGAATGCTGAGATTAACAAGGGACCAGAAGCAGTCCTGTAAATACGTCATGTAGGTCAAGCGTGCTTTCTCATAACGTACCAAATTGTTGCTGTAGGATAATCCTCCATTAGTTATGCTGAGCTCGAAGAGTGTGTCGGTTTCATTTAAACTGAACATTTCGTCACATTTCAAACCACTTGAGATCAAGCGTTCATTGGAAAGAATTACATCGAACAGAAAGAACTGATCGATATCTGGGAACTGCTAAGGCTTTCATAATTTGTGTCGACTAACAGTTACAGAAAGACGAAAACTGCTTGAAGCGAAAAATAGATCTTCACAATCAGATGAACGACTGTAATTACTGCAAAAAATATGTTTGAGAAAAATTGCGCTTACCAACTAAAGTTGACTATATCGGGACCGTCATCAGGATTTATGGTCAGAAAGCCGTCGAAGTATTGAAAGCGCAGCTTGATAAAACGCTTTTCGGTTGCTTTGAAGCTCCAACTACATGGCACTTGTGTCACGTTTTCGAACTCGAAAGGCCAGTATTTCAGCGTTTCAATAAAAGAATTCATCAAGAAGGAAAATGCATTGTCATCGCTCATCTCGTGAACGAGCTCCGAATTTGGGCATGGCTCGTAGATATTCTCTGAAATCCGATTTTTCTCTCAAAAATAAAAGCTAACAAACCTAACAACTGGATCTCGAAAAGGAAGCCAGCCCAGTTGCTGATGCTCGACTGTGAGTAGTCCGGGATTTCCATCACAAACGTCTTCGAGTCCACCGCCTGCACCATAAATTCAGTAATTTCATCTGTTCCTCGTAAAGCTGAGTTTAAGAAACTAGCCAGAGTCGATTCAATAGTGGCTTACTAAACGTCTCGTTGTCGATCCTGAAATGTGGAGTAGTGAAAATCGGGGGCTACATAGCCATGAAGCAATGCAACAAAGAGCCCGCTATTGCTTGAATAGGGAATCTGAACGTTGCTTCCACAGAGAAAATGAACGAACATTAACGCTAATTCTACAAGAATGCGGAATTTTTCCGTCGACAGCATAGGAGGCCGGGTAGCCCGGCGATCGATAACGGATAGGCTGAAACCGTGTTTCAAATGTTCTTCAAGAGAACAAACCTCAAAGTCTAGTAAAGAATCCGTTAGGTTTAGAGGTACTTCACTTACACATTCAAACGTTTTGAGAGTGGTTCCGATCTTTGAAATATGAGTGGAAATCAGAACCACGAGGCAGACGCGCATTACGGGTGTCGAAACGGAGTGGAGGCTATCAAGCCGCCCTTAATCCGCTTGTTGAGACACGGAGCAAGCTAGACGGGCGCCTTCCGGACCAGAAGAGATCAAACCACGTAGTGTTTTTTGCAAAACGCATCTCTGTAGACAGCCTGAAAAACAAATCTTGAGCAAGAGCATTATGTCGATTGAAATCGATGAGAGTAAAAACTACCCATCTCCTAATTGTAAGTGGCTTCTTGAAAACCAGCAGCTTCATCATCACTAAACGTCCTTTAAAGAGAGCACAGCATTGACAGTTCACGCTAATTTCACGCATTCCATCGGAAGCTGAAAAAGTTCAATTACTTGACTCATCAGCCGTCGAACAATTGGCGTGAACATACAAAGGAGGCACCCTGAAAAGGCAAACTGCTTGTGTTCCCGCCGAAGCATGGGACGACCGTCAGCGGCAGCGATATTCCTACTTGTCGTCGGCCTGACCGGATCTTCAACCGGCACAAAATGCCAGGAGAAAAAGGTTTCACCTTTTCTTTAATTTACCAAATAATACATGCTCAAGCAGGGTAGGGAGCGGGCAGCGAAGGACATGCGCGAATGGATGAACCCGTACGTGAATCCGTGCTATAACTTCTACGACTTCGCTTGCGGCAACTATGTCAAGATTCACGAAAAAGAGAACATCAACCATTTCGTCCCTATTGAGAAACAAGTTAATGACATTCTGCTCAGTAAGAACTTCAGCTTCTTTCGTTGAGATAAGCAGGGGCCCTAAACGAAAGTGTCCCGTCGTCCTCGACGGGCATCGCGAAGTTCCAACAGCTTTACGAGCAATGCATCGACATCGACACGCGCATTGAGAGCAAAGAGCTGGCTGATCAAATCAAGGTCAGACAAAGAAATAGCTAAAGTGTTTAGAGATTCGACGGCTTTCCAATGCTTCAAAAGTGGAACGATTCGACATTTGACCTTACTAGCCTGCTGGTTGAAACTGATCGAACACGTGACATGAACATTTTCACCGATGCTACGGACTCGGTTTTCTTCAGAATTGCACCATTCAATAACGAAAAGAATAACACTTGGAGCGTTCGTGTAAGATTTCAGAATTTTAATCCAAGTGGAAAGAGCCACTTTTAGTTCGATGTTGCAACCGTTTTGCTGGATAATATCGATGCTTACATCAGTCCACCGGATTACGCCGCAAAGGTTGCGGACATGCGGAAAAAGACGGAAATGATGGTTTGTTGGAGGTTCGGACTGTTAAATAGTCGCTACAGGTGACAGCTGTAGCCAAACAGCTGGGAACAACATTGCAACCCTTGCGTTTCAACAACGATTTGGACGATATTTTCCAATTCGAAACAAAGTACGCGAAGATTCTCGCCGGTCGTGATATCAATGAGGACGACAAGAAACTTCGGGATTTTAACCAGTTTCTTTACGACACTTTCACCGTTAACAAGACTGAAGACGAGCAGTTCGATGGACAATTCAATGATTTGTCGCCGTATCAGACGGCAGTCAACACGGTAAGAATGGAGATTTGCTTCAAATGGGGATTCAGATCGATTGGCCTCGCTACTTTGGTGAATTCGTGTCAAAGGAGAGACTTGAGCAGATGGAGACGGAGAATCTCATTCAATCAGAAACTGAACAAGTCTTCGCCCTGATGCGGATCAATCAGCTGTTGAACAAGACTCCTCCACGTGTGCTTCAAAACTACGCAGTGTTTCGCTATCTCTTTCGGGCCGTGAGCAATTTTTTCAGAATATCATAAAATTTAGAAGCTCGACCAAATCGGCACCAAGGAGAAAGTCATCGAGACTTGCCTGACAGACGTCTCCGAAAGGATGCGTCACGCAGCCAGCGCCCTCCTTGTTGAAAAGACGATGACAAGCGTTAGTCACTTTAATTAAACCTGAAAGCAATTTGCCAGGAAAAGAAGCAGGCCGCCGAGCAACTGGCTGAACGGTTGAGGACAGCATATGCCAAAATCCTTAAAGAAGAGCCATGGCTCGATGAAGAGACCCGCCAACGAGCGCTCCGCAAGCTTAATGATATGATCTTTGTTGTCGGCTATCCGACCTCAGCGAAGAACTTCACCCTCCTCAACGAATATTATGAGACGGTTCGCTAACTCCTGTTTGCTTAAAAACAGCTCAGTTGAATCTTGACCCCAATGCGACATACCTGGATAACGCTAGAGCTGTCTCCATGTGGAAGAACTTGAAGTTCTTTGAGGAGCCACAGAGGCGCGGCGACGACCTTGTGTTCAGCATGACCGTCGTGAATTCCTTCCACGTGACGGTGTTTAATGAGCTCTGTAGGCCGAGTAGATAAAGTTAATGAAAGACACTTTCAGATATTCATGCATCAATGCTGGCTCCGCCATTCTTCGACGAATTCTACCCAATGTGAGCGAGTGTTCAGCCTTACTCAATGCTCTAAGGTCCGTCAACTTTGGACGAATCGGCGCCGTTGTCGGGCACGAGATCACGCATGGTTTTGACTCCGAAGGTGCCGTTTTGTGAATGCCGCAAATAGTTTTAAGGTTCAAAATACGATTGGGACGGGACCCTTCGCAACTGGTGGCTGAACACGACAATGAAGAACTTCACAGCCAGGAGCGACTGCCTCGTTCAGCAGTACGGTCAACTCGAACTTGAGGTTTGACATGAAATTTGAGTGAAAACGGTCAACAGGTGCCGGGCGTGGGACGCTTGAAAGTGGACGGTCTCAAAACTCTGGGAGAGAACATCGCTGATCATGGAGGTGTTCGTGAGGCGCTTCGCGTAAGTGTTCTTGTTGAAAAAAGGTTTCAGGCGTATCATGACTACCTCGATGAGAATGGTCCCGAGACGAAGGAGAAGAAGCTGCCAGGACTTGAGGGCTATTCAGGAGATCAACTCTTCTTCCTGGCCTACGCTCAAGTTTGCAATCCATTAAGAAGAGAGCCCCTAGAATTGGTGCGAGCGCCTAAGTCCAGAGAACATGCCGGCGACTTTCCAAGATGTTCACTCTCCGAACCAGTATCGTGCAAACGAGGTTGGGCTCTCGACCAAACGCAATATCAATGTTTTTGTTTCTTAGGTCCTGAAGAACTTTCCGGAGTTCGCCGAGGCTTTCCACTGCCCGGCTGGCCTTCCAATGAATCCCGAGAAGCGCTGCAGTGTCTGGTAATAGTCACCGTTGTCACAAGCGGAATAAAACACTTCATCTTTTCGAGTGCAACCAAATTTGAAATTTCCTCGTTGTTTGCAGCAGTCTTCGAGGCAACTTCTTTCTATGTGGTGGCAAGAAAGTGTGACAAAGCGAGGAAGACTTGAATGAATGACTCGCAATTCCGAAAACATTCTTTAGAAATTGCAAGGAGCTTCACGGAAAGCTCCTCGAAGTTGTGCTCACATGCGTGAAGCAAAACACGGGAGGACGCAAACACCGTGCTGCCGTGGAGAAAAGTCTATTGTTACAATTTGCCACACAAAGCGAGCTTCTAAGAATTGTAATAACGAAATCCGCTCCTTATAAGGAAAGTGAAAGCCGAGAGGGACAATTCCTTCACAGGCCGCTTCTTCATTTCACACTTTCTCTACGAGCTGCTTGCAGAGTTGACTTGCCCGTTCTTCAAAATCCCCAAAATGGGCCGTCTCTCGGTGACGCTTCATCTTCTGTTCATCGTTGCCGGATGCCAGTCGCAAGAGGATGCTCCTACGACCGACGAAAAGACCAAGGTGAATGTTTCTTGAATCCACAAACAATATCAGTTGGCTTGGGAGGCGGCGGCCAAGGACATGCTGGAATGGCAGGATAATGAAGTCGATCCGTGTGGCAACTTCTACGATTTCGCCTGTGGAAACTACGTCAAGAATCATTCCGGAGAAGCGTTGGCTGGCCATGCCATCACCAGAGACAAGCTTGTACAAGCACAGCTACTCGGTGAGTAACTGACAAATTGCAAAGCCCAATTGAAGGCGCTTTCTTGGATGCCAATCCCTCACCATCGACAGGAATCGAGAAACTCAAGACGCTCTTCAGACAGTGCATCGACATCGAGAAGCGTATTGATGCCAAAGAGCTACTGCAACAGATCGAGGTGCCTTGCCAACCTTCTTTTGAGAATCGTCTAGAGATTCGGTGGCTTCCCAATTATTGACGAAGGTTGGGACGAGTCGCAGTTCGATCTTACCGAGCTACTTATCGAGACTGGTCGAACTCTTGATGTTACTGTAGTTGAACCGGACAATTCTGTCCTCTGCAGAATCGTACCTTTCACACATCTGAAAAGCCACATGTGGATCGTAAAGGTACGTTTCCGTATAGAAATCATTTCGCTCTTACAAAAATATGACAACTCATCGTGCTTTTTTAGATTGATCTCGGGTCTCTCAGCCTCGGCTTCCACGCTCAATACATCCAACAACCAATACGCGCCATAAGTGACTTCCAGACAAAATTCGACGCAATTGTAAAGAATTCTTTGGTCGCATAGAAGAAGAGGCTGATTTCAGATGCAACCAGTCTTGGCTCAATCGGGCAAAGAGTTGAATTTCTCGCGCTATCGAAAAGACGTTCAAGACATGCTAGACCTTGAAACGGAGCTAGCCAAGATTTATGCTGACGAGGACATCGAAAACGACCCCAAAGGAGCTGCAATTCAGCAGATCTTGAACAACCTACTGGCAAAGTTGACGGAGGACAAGCTGATCGATAGCTTCTACACCAATCTCGAACGCTTCCAGGGATTCTTCAATTCGGTTTGAACAATGAAGAAGATCATAGAAATGTTGCAGATCGATTTTCACCGCTACTTTGAGGCCTTCGCTCCCGCAGAGCACATGGAAGAATTGAAAACGGAATACAATCTACAATTGGATCAGCTCACATTCTTCAAACTTTATCGCGTCAATCAACTGCTCGGCCGAACTGATCCGCGCGTTCTGCAGAACTACGTCGTATATCGATACCTTCAGCGCAAAGTGGGTTTTGGAAAGGGTGTCTGACATTTATATCGGCATCGAAATAATTTCTTGGGAGGGAGGTAAGGGAATGAAATCTGGCAACGGCGGCTGGCGATAACGACAAACATTACAGGAAGTTGATCGAATGTATGCGAGTGAATATGAACGCAAGTCCTCGTGTCTAAAAGAGGTGACAGGAAAAATGCGCCGTGCGACCAGTGCTCTCTATGTCAATAAAGAAGTGGCTGAGGTAAAACAGACTTTTAGCACCTTGCTTTTTTTCAGGAAACAAAAACGACAGCTACAGACATGGCTGAACGTCTTCGAAGCGCCTTCGATGATATTCTTACCGAAGCTCTCTGGCTTGATGACGCTACTCGTGAGAAGGCTCGCCAAAAGCTTCGCGCAATGATTTTCGTCGTCGGCTACCCGACTTCCTCGAGGAACCTCACTGAACTCGACGACTACTATGCAACGGTTCATTTTCATTTGAAGCCAGCAAATGTTCAGCTGGAAATCTCACCCGATGGTCCGTTCCTAAAGACTTCTCGCGACATCTCGATTTGGAAAAACCGAAAATTCTACAAGTGGCCGGAACAGCGTGGGGACGGCTTGGTGGAGAGCGTCACAGTCATGAACGCCTTCTACTCTGCCCCATTCAACGAGCTGTGTATTTACATATTCTGAACGCTCTCATGGAGTTGGTTTAGACATTCATGCCTCTTTGCTCGCTCCACCGTACTTCGATATCCACTATCCTATGTAAGGGCGAAATGAGTCGCGAACCTGTTCAGGGTCATCAACCTTGGTCGCATCGGCTCCGCTATTGGTCACGAAATAACACACGGCTTCGACTCCAGAGGTTTCAAGATGTACTAAAGCCAAGTTTTCAGGCGCCAAGTACGATTGGGACGGAATGTTCGAGAACTGGTGGCTGAATACGACCATGCAAGAGTTTAAGGAAAGGACCGAGTGTCTCGTCCAACAGTTTAATCAAATTGAGGTTCAATGGCGACAGCAACTATTGTATAAGCCGTTACATTGTTTATAGTTTCCCGGATTCCCAAATGTGAAAGTGAATGGTCAGAACACCTTGGGTGAGAATATCGCCGATCTTGGAGGTCTTCGCGAGGCGCTACATGTGAGATCACTCTTTGTCTTCTCCTGCAAATTATTCTTTCATGACTTTTAGGCCTACAAGAATTATGCACAGGAGAAGAATATCACCGAGACGAAACTGCCCGGCCTCGAACACTACACATCGGAGCAAGTCTTCTTCATTGCCTACGGACAGGTTAGACTTTTTTACTGCGTGCAAATGACCTTCACATACATAGAACTGGTGCGAACATGGAAACCAGAACTATTTGAGCAACTTTCTCGCAGATGAGCACGCTCCGAACCCTGTTCGTGCTAACGAGGTGGAGCTCTTTTTTTTTTACAAAGACGAATATGTTTTAGGTTGTGAAGAACATGCCCGAGTTCGCCGAAGCCTTCCAATGTCCCGTCGGTACGCCAATGAATCCGTATAATCGTTGCAAAGTCTGGTAACTTCGTGGCTTGACTTGATCACTGGATAAATTGATTCGCTGCATTGAAATGTTTATTTTTTATGGCAAGCGACCTAACAGATCAGAAAGTTACCCTTCGGCGAAAAGTGATTAAAACCTGATCGCCTTTTTACAAAACGCAAGCAGCAAGAGGAAGCAGTTTGAAAAAGCGACTTTTGACACAAAGTGACCCTCGGAAAGAATCAGCCAAGTCAGAAAGACGCTACGTAAGAACTTCACGTTAATTTCGCACATTCCATTTGAAGCTGACACGTTTCAATTACCTTTACAGCGTTGACTCAGATGCTTAGCAATTCGTATGAAGGTACAAAAGAAGCAGCCGGAACCCGATGAACCACTTTGTTGGCGACGTTCAAGATGAAGCGACCCTCTCTGGTTGTGCTCTTCTTGCTGGTCGCCCTCCTCGCCGGATGTTCGGCCGACACAAAATGCCAGAAGAAAAGGGTTTGTTTCTTCTCCCGAGTCAATCGAGGATAAGTCTGTTCAGGACGGTAGATCGCGGGCGGCAAAGGACATGCTCAAGTGGATGAATCCTGCGGCGAATCCTTGCTACGACTTCTATGAGTTCACCTGCGGAAAGTACGTTAAGAAGCACGAAGGAGAGGACGATATGGACCATTTCGTTACCAGGGTCGCTGAAGTCAAGAAAAGTCTTATTCGTGCGTGAATTACTCTGCGAAAGTTTCTTTTTTTTGCAGAGGCGCTGGATTCGACTGCGGGAAATTCATCTACAGGCCTTGCGAAACTTAAGCACTTTATCGGACAGTGTGTCAATGTCAACGCGCGCCTCCAGCGCAAGGAGCTTGCCGAACAGCTTGAAGTTGTATCTTACAATACTTTCAAAACAGCTAAAATGCTTAGAGATTCGGCGGCTTCCCGATGTTTGACGAAGACTGGGACGAATCGAAGTTCAACCTCACCGCGCTGCTCATTGAGACTGATCGAACACGCGATTTATACACTTCTGGAAGCGCAATGGACGCCGTCTTCTTCAAGATCTGGCCATATAAGAACGAAAAGTACAACACCTGGAATGTGCATGTGAGTGTAAAAATCAGAAACTGTGAAGACATAAATCAAACAAACTTTTAGTTCGATGTCGCAAGTGTAAGTCTGCAAAATCTTGCCGCCTACATTAATCCATGGGATTATGCTCCGATGCTGAAGGAAATCCGCAACAAGACAACCTTTATGGTTTGTCAAAAACGCTGAAAAGGAACAGAAGTTTAGATCGGAGCGGCTGCCTCCGACTCGGGAAGTGAGACAGATTCTATTCGCGTCAGCAACGACCTCGATGCGATCTTCGACTTTGAAACGAAATATGTGAAAATTCTCCTCGGTCGTGATGAAGCGGTCCCGGCCATCATCCCCCCGAGAATTTCGCACCTCTGAAACGAGCCATCATCCACCCGCGAACGAGTCAACATCCCCCCGTCCCCGAGTCATCATCCCCCCGAACCTTTTTGGCTCGTCTTGAGTGTCTTTCAACAGAAGCAAGCTTCAAACGACAGCAGTTAGACTCTAACGATCTCGAGACTAACAAAACGTAGTAAGAATCTGTGGAACCACTCATCAGAGTAGTTGAAGTCTAACGTGGACGATCTCGTGACAAGAGAAAAATATGTACAAAGAACTCTAATGCTCTCTTCTGTTGATTCCAAGAGCCCAATGTTCTAGTCTAAGGCTGATACTTTTGTCTAACGGGCTCTGGCTCTCGCATATTGGACTCTGGACTAACGTTCAAACAGCTTTCGGTCTACCTACATAGCTCTGGCCTAACGTCTTGTCTGGTCTAGGATATGCTTTGTCTTTCCATCCAGTGAATGTGGGAGATGTGCTAGTGGGTCAGCTGCGCTTCCATCGTCATCACGACGCCAATAGAACGAAAAGAGATGAAGAAATGGTTTGGGGGGATGATGGCACGCTCGGGGGGATGTTGGCTCGGTTTCGCGGGTGCGAATTTGGGTCGGGGGGATGATGGCACGCACCCGTGATGAAGAGGACAAAAGTTTTCGAGAGCTAAAAAGATTCGTAAATGACCACTTCATCATTAACAAGACGGAGGATGATCTGTATGAAGAGCAATTTCAGCTGCTCGAATACTACCAGAAAAACATCGACACGGTAACTAACGAATGTGCCGATTTCAAGAACACAGATCGATTGGTATCAATACTTCGCAGCATTCGTGACAAAGGAGCGACTCGAAGCGATGAAGACGGAGAAGCTCATTCAATCTGAAATCAACGAAATCTTCCCCCTTTTGCGCATCAATCGACTCTTGAAGGACACATCGCCGCGGGTTCTTCAAAACTATGCCGTGTATCGCTACCTTCTTCGAATCGTGAGCTGTCTCTTTTGTAGAACAATTTCAGAAACTCCAACAATATGATGCTCCCAACAATATTCAAGATGCTTGCCTGTCGGACGCGGCCGAAATGATGCGTCACGCGACGAGCGCCCTCTACGTCGAGGAGACGATGACAGACGTTAGACAGTTTAATTAAACACGAAGACATTTCGACAGGAAAAGCGGAACGTTGCTGTGGAACTGGCAAACCATCTTAGAGATGCCTTTACGAAGATTCTGAAAGACGAACCTTGGCTGGATGAACAAACCCGTCAACAAGCGCTCCACAAGCTTAAAGAGATGATCTTCGTTGTCGGCTACCCGTCTTCGGTCAGGAATCTCACCCTCCTCGATGAATACTATGAGACGGTACTTTTGCGAAAAGCGTACTGGATCTTCAGCTGAATCTGTCTACCGATGCAACATACTTGAGCAACGCTAGAACAATTTTGATGTGGAAGAATGCTAAACGTTTCAACGACGTGTGGAAACGCGGGGATGACCTCTATTCTAGCATGACTGTTGTGAACTCCTTCCATGTGACTACCCTCAACGAGCTTTGTTTGTTGATTCAAAGGCGTTGAAATTTCAGATATGCATGCTGCCATGCTTGCTCCACCATTTTTCGACGAGTACTATCCAATGTAAGAAAAGAAAAGGATGAAACATAACTTTAAGGGCAATCAACTTTGGTCGAATCGGCGCAGTAGTGGGCCACGAGATCACACACGGCTTCGATTCTATGGGTTCGGCTCAAATTTGTTGCCAGCCTGTTTGTATAGGTGCGAACTACGACTGGAGTGGCATGCTTCACAACTGGTGGCTGAACTCGACAATGAAAATTTTTAAGACCAAAGCAGAGTGTCTCGTTCGACAGTACGGCGCAATCGAAGTCGAGGTTTGCCTGCCTGGGAAGGAAATGATTTTTAGGTGCCGGGCATGGGACTCATGAAAGTCAACGGTGAAAATACATTGCCAGAAAACATTGCTGACCACGGTGGAGTGCGAGAAGCGTTCCGTGTAAGTTCCCTTTTTCGAGGAGAAAAGTGATTAGGCACACCGTGACTATGTCGAGAAGAAAGGTTTCGGAAAAGAGTTGCCCGGTCTCGAGGGATACTCGCCAGATCAGATCTTCTTCATGGCCTATGCACAGGTTAGGTTACAAAAAGGAGGGATAGAACAAAGGCTTACAGAACTGGTGCCAGCATCTTGGTCCAGCACAAACGGCTCTACAACTTCAGAATGTGCACGCTCTAAATCGTCTGCGAGCCAATGAGGTTTTTTAATCAAACAAGACTATTTCTTCAATATTTTAGGTCTTGAAGAACACACCGGAGTTTGCTGAAGCTTTTCACTGCCCCGTCAGTCTCCCAATGAATCCCAAGGAGCGCTGCAGTGTCTGGTAATTGAGAGAGTAATAAAGTGATTCGTTTTGTGTGATTTTGAGGATGTAACGAAGCCATGGTTGTCACAAACAGTGAAGCCTTTAGAAATATAACGGAATAAACTCCTTGAAAGAAGTCTAAAGAAGGTTGTTTCATTCAGAGCTTCCTCGCTCTGACTGTCGTCTCTGTGGGCTGCCTTCGAGATGCGTGGTATCTCGTCAATCTTGCGGCTGATCGCCGTTGGGTGTCGCGCAATGGGTTATGATCCAACTGTCCAAAGGTGAAAACGAAGGTCCCGAGGCTGATCCCGAGGCTGATCATCTTCATATCTTCATATCATATTTTCTTCATCGCCTATGGGCAGGTTAGCTCTCGATGTATTCCTAGAGTCCCTCATGCAGACCTATTGCGAGCAAGGAACATGCGAGGGAGAAGCGGCGACATGAACTCGTCCTCGCACAATGGTCTCAACAGCCGGAACCCCGTCCGGTGATCTTTTATTGAGAGACTGAAATATAAATGTTGAAAGAAGTTTCGAAATGTTTATGTCAAAGCAGAGATTGAAGTTCCATCTTCAACTCCGCTGTGATCGAGAAGGCGAACTAGTTAAAACTGCTGGGGACCTTCGGCAAGAAGATGTAAGAGGAAACACACCTGGCGTCTCTTCAAGGAGATCAAAGAGTCTTGATGTATTTCAAGTATTTATTCCCAGGGATCAAAGCGGTACGCCTGCTGGGCACGGGGAAGACGAGGCTTGCTCCACGGGAGTCTTGATGCTAGAGGAAACGAGAACCGGTAAACAGCAAGAGGCGTTTATTCAGTCACATAACTCTGACCGCAGACTGTTAGCAGCCAGACTCCTCACATCATACAGGAAAAGTGTTCCAAGAAAATCTTCTTCATCTTTTTCAGCTACCGTAGGAAGGGGTGAAGCAGTGGTTAAACGGGGGTGCTCAGTGAAGACCCCCTCCCTCCCGCCCGGGGACCGACCCTTCCGCACTTGCCCCCCTCGGTTGCATAAGGTGAAGAAAAAAGGCTGTTTAGAAGTTGTTCTGGCACGTGGTCAGCTTGCAGGCGGGCGTTGAAGACGGTAGGGGCACGCCGGAGAGAAATTCGCGTTTTGATCTACGCGGGAAGATAGGTCATTTGCCATCGATTGGCGTCAAAATGGTCTGAAGACCCCTGAACACCCCTGGATTCTGGCTTCTAATCATCGATTCTCAGCAACCAAGTATACCATTCGATAGCAAATTTCATGCTCTTTCCAGCGAATCCCCCTGTTGGGGGGGGGGGTCGGAACGCGTTAAAAAGGGGTAAACAGGCAGATTTATGAAATTTGACCCTTTTCTGAACACCCCCTATTATAAACTGAACACCCCTGGAAGTTTGACAGGACATGTCGAACACCCCAACATCTATAGCTCATTTTGATCCTCTCGGCGAGTACTTTCCAGCGAAACCCCCTGTCAGGGGGGTCGGAGCGCGTAAAAAGTGGGTAAACG